>JAHBCN010003862.1:0-69931 GCA_019359885.1 Listronotus oregonensis
AAAGGTTTCACAGTCTAGACATACAGACTCTAGGAATAAAGAAACGAATAATGTGGCTTTATTGTAAGCGGGAAAAAACATTTGATTGTTGTCAGCTCCCGGGGGTTTAAAATTAAAAATTTTATTAAAGAATTCTTTGTTAGTTCTTTGAAGAATTCATTATTAATTTGTATATGGGTAGCTTATTTAAAATGTTTATCGAAAAAAAAGTGTGTTATTTTCATTTGTCTAGAGAAACCCCGCTGGCAGTTTTTGACAGTGTTAATAAACATCTTTTTAGGGAACTCGGTTGGTAATTTGAAAATGGTTTTTAAAAATAATGCATTTAATGAAAAAAAAGCAAATCAGGGTTTTTTCCAATACGCCTCCGCCCCCAAGTCTGAAATATAATAGGAAAAAATAAAATGAAACTTTAACTAACCAGAACTAACCATGACGCCCAAAAGGGCTTTTGAATTTGTCTAAATCCCTAAAAAGTTATTTACAAAATTTTTATAATTTTTGATATGGTAGAAGTTAAATTTTTTTTTAAAAGTGTAATTATTATGTATTCCCCGGTTTTTCCAATACGTTTTTAAAAATTTTGTTTAAAACCCCCACAAATAATTTAGACAAATTCAAAAGCCCTAATTTCCCGTTTATGATTAGTTCTGGTTGGTTAAAAAAACTTTTTTTTCCCCAATTATATTTCAGATTTTAATCGAGGACTTTTTAAAAAAATTATTACTTAAAAAATGTAATATTTTTGGGTTATGACAAATTCGTTAGATTATATTAGACATTTTTTTGCGGCTCAATCGTATTAGTAGATCATTTTGGGGTTTAACCTTCAAGGTTTTTCTAATAGCTTATATCATGACTATAATGCCCTTGCGACTTTTTGCATTAGTACTTCTAGGTGTAATTTCCCAAAAAAAGAATCTGTATATGGACAATTCCAGATAGTTTACTTCTTTAAGAGCTCAATCATTGCCATTCACTGCACAATGACGGTTTTACTTGTACGGTGTTAAGTCCCTTCTTAGTACACCAGTTTTGGATGATGTTTGGGGCAGTTTGCATGCAAGCAGAAACAATGCAGTCATTCTTGCACATAATGGTGAAAAAAAGGCCCTCGGCGTAGCCTTTGTATATTAAATCCTTTGCTGATCAGCCTTAAAAGGGAGATTTTCAAATACCTTTAAACCCAGAGCGCGGGAAAGAAGACTCCACCCCGTGGGAATCTCTTTACAGCCCTGACCGTGGCGGGCGTCCTCTAAAACAAGCTGATAACGCGGCTTTAAAGTATGAACTTAATCAATTGTATTGAGCCACGATGTATAGTTAAAAAAAAATGTAATTTTATTATGATATGTCAAACAAGATTGATAGGTATTTGTATTTCTAGGCAGTTTAGTTATAATTTTAACATCCGCACCTATTATTTATGAGCTTCTGACAGACTAAAATAATGAACTCAAGTTTTTTTTTTACAGATAAGATAAAAAAGGAAAAGGGTTATAAATGATTATCATTTATGGGATAAAACAAAAGAACGGAAAGAAGTTTTTTTAAAGCACCTAAATAATAATTTTCACGACGGGGGGCACAAAATGTAACTTGGTATTTTAAAATACATTCATCTCATTTGTTTGCCTGTTAATGTTTTTTAAACTAAATATATATATATATATATATATATATATATATATATATATATATATATATATATATATATATATATATATATATATATATATATATATATATATATATATATATATATATATATATATATATATATATATATATATATATATATATATATATATAAAAAAAACAGGTTAAAAAAAAAACCAAGGTCAATTATCTCAGCAACCATCAAACAAAATTAAAATTTGGTGAAGGGGTAACTGGATATGATAAATTAAAAATTGTACTACAACGTTCCAAATTTATAGTTTTCTCTGTAGGTGGGGAATTTTAAATTTTTTTAAAGGAAAAACCCTAATTTTTATTTTTCAATCATTCCCATATTAATCTTATTATGACCTGATATTATTGTTTTTATACCTGACAATTTGGAATTGGCCTTTTTTTTTAAATAAATACAGAAACGTAAGTTATTGCCAATTATTTAAAAAGGGCCAACCAAAAATGGTTAAAATTGTAAGGGGGTAACGGGCATTCAAAATTAAAAAAGTTTTTGCGTGTTTCCAGTTACTAGTTTTTAAAAAGTCAAAAAAAGGAAAAAAAATTTAATTTTAAACAATAATTATTAATAACAATTAGAAAAAAAAACAACAACAAAGTACTTATCTACAATAGGTCTAAAAAAATATCGTTACAAAAAAAGACGATCTAAAATTCCCAAAGTGTTCGATCATGCCGGACTAATTTGTGCAGTTATAAAATTTTTTCCTCAGTTTTTCTAAATCGTTGGGCCGATCTTTTAAATTTTGCACTTTGTGCCCCCCAAAAAAAGAAATCTAGTGGAGTCAGGTCTGGGGATCGAGCGGCCCCCCCGGTCCACTCTTCCAATCCATCTTTCGGGAAAACGGATTTTAAAACTCAATGACCCCTCGGGGGAAAAGAAGCCCATCGTGCTGGTACCAAATTCATCGATGTTTTCATTTAAATTCCTAATTTCGGGCATTATGGTTTTCAAGGATCAAGATATTTTGTCCCGTCAAATTCCCAAAAATGGCCAATGATGTGGGTTCCCAAAATTCCCGCCCAAACATTAATTTTTTTTCCGGGTTGAGTTGAATTCCGATATCCAGCGGGATTTCTCTACCCAAATCCAATTGTGGTTCACGTCCTTAAGGCAAAAGGTTTTCTTTCGCTAAACAGAATTTTTGGTGGAAATTAGGATTGTTATTTATTTTTCCATAAAGTTTTGCAAACTGGGCCCCGACCGGATCATCTTGTTGCAATTCATGAAGGTAAAAAATTTTTTTGGTTTAATTTTCTTCCCAAAATATTTCGGTGATTTCTGACATTTAAATTAAAAGGGGAATTGTGTGGTACTTTTTAGGGTTTTCTTCGAGTTCCAAAAAAAAATTTAACTTATTCTCATCATTAAGAGTTTTGGTCTCCCCCATCCAGGCCCCCGCCGGTTTCAAAAATTTTTTTTCCTGCAGACAGTAGATTTTTTTTCTTTTTTAGGATAAGCGCATTTTAAAAAATTAAACTTCTTGATAAGATCTTTTTTATCCCCTATCCTCGAAAAAAAAAAATTTGATTCGCTGCTTTTTTGGGAAATAAAAGGCCTAATAAGCAAATATTTGCTACAACTAAAAATTTTAATTTTGTGTCAGATCTAATTGTTTTGGAATATCTTCTGAGGTTTCCATGACGACAAACAAATGAATGCACGCCTTCTCGATTAATAATTTTGAGGAAATCACCCCTTTTTGAAGAAAAAAAGATCATTTCTTTGATTCAATGAAAAGGGGAAAATTTTATCACACCACATCAATCTAAGGGTTATATTTTTTTACAAAAAAAACTTTTGTCTTGTTTTTTCCAAAAAAAAGCAGGTTTGTTATCTCAAGAATCAGCAAAATAAAAACGGTAACTTGATATCATACTAACGTTGAAGGGAACGGGACTAAAAAACTATTATTTTTAAAATTTAAAAAGGGAAAATAAACCCCTTAACGTTGAAATAATAATTTTTTTATTTGGTATGTCCCGTTACTCTCCTACTAATTTTGAGCAACTTTGGTTGGACTGTATTCTAATTTATTTCGAAAAAGCGAGGCCAATTGAAATTGTCAGGTATAAAAAAAAATAATATCAGGTCATAATAAGTTTATGGGAACGTTGCAAAAAAAAAATTAGGATTCCTTTAAAATTTGAAAATTCCCCACCTAAGAGAAAACTAAATTTTGGAACGTTGTAGTAAATTTTTTGGGTTTTCATATCCAGTTCCCCTTCTCCAAATTTGGCAATTTATGTTTATGGTTGCTGAATAATTGACCGTTCCGGTTTTTTTACTAATTTTTTATATTTAAATATATATATATATATATATATATATATATATATATATATATATATATATATATATATTTTATATATATATATATATATATATATATATATATATATTATATATATATATATATATATATATATATATATTATATATATTATTGCATACAGGGGGGCCCACCATTTCGCCTCGGTTTTTACAGAAATAAAAAGGGAAAAAAAAACTTTAGAAGTCTATGTTGGTCTGTGGGACATATTTTAAAATTATTTTGAAATATAAAAGTGACCCAAAAAAGAAGTACTTACATATCAAAGTTATTTTTTTTTCTTATGGAACACCCCATTTTTTTTTTTTTAGATACTATAGACCAAATAAAGGTGAGTTATTGTTATAATTCCTATACCTAAAACTGACCGTTTCTGAGAAACTTGGAGAAAAAAAATACAGACCATATTTTAAAATTGTTTAACCCTGTAACATATAGAGCTGCTCGTAATTTTTACTGCTTCTTAAGGGTTTAAGTTCTATTACATAAAAGTTTTACCTCAATATTTACAGAGGGTAAAAAAAATCGCTCAAAGTTTGGACATACATTTTAATAACTTCCTAAAGTTAAATGGAACACCCTATATTTAGGGCCTATTTTGACGCAGAACTAGATTCCCTTTTAAAAATATATTAGGGGTTTTCCCATACCTACCCTCTTTTACTTTTTATGCAAAAGACGTTTTTATATTTGACTTATGAATAATTTCTTTATCGTAAAAATGAAACACCCTGTACTGTAATTAAAAAACTTTTTATTAAGAGCCACGTAGATTCGCTAAAACCACAAGTTTAAATTTTTAAAAATAAGATGTATCTGAAGCAAAATGCAGGCAAAAGTAAAAACTCCAATTTATTGCCATTTCTAAAATATTAAAGCATTCTTTAAAATAAGAGTCAAAATATAGTAAAAGGTACACCTATCTTAATTATTGTTGGAACGAAATATGTTAAAATGCCTTTGTTTCTTAGCAAATGTATTGGACTTTATGGTAAATTAAATCCCAAAATACTATTATAATGGGGTCAATAAAAACATACATTTCAATATGACTATCAGCAAAGGTACGATTATATTTACATTTTTTCAATAATAGTAGGCTTTGACCTAGATGACGTTACTTATTATTTGCAAACAAAAATATTTGACAGTGACACTTGCTAAGGTATTCTAACAGGCGTCATCCTACACAATACAGAGTGTTCCAGTTTTAAGATAAAGAAATTATTCATAAGTCAAATATAAAATCGTCTTTTGCATAAAAAGCAGAAGAGATAGGTATAGGAAACCCTAATATAGTTTTAAAGGGAATCTAGTTCTGCGTTAAAATACTCCACTAAATATAGGGTGTTCCATTTAACTTTAGGATGTTAATGAATAAAATGTATGTCCAAACTTTGAGGCAATTTTTTTCACCACTCTGTATAGTATTGAGGTAAAACTTTTATGTAATAGTTAACTTAAACCCTTAAGGTAAGCAGTAAATTTAATTACGAGCAGCTCCTCCTCCAAATTTTTAACATTCGGTGAGATAATTTTGAGTAAAGAATTAATATAATATAAAAACAAAAAAAAGCCTATGAAATTTTAAAATAATATTTTTAATGCCAATGAAAACTTTACTTACATACTTAAATTGAGGACCGTTGCTGCTGTCGCAATTAAAAAGTAATTCAATTATCAATTTAAAATAAAACTAGTTAAATTTTTATCAATAACTCTATTTTAATTTCCACATATATTAAACACCATACACTAAACAAATAAAATAGATTTATACTAATATGCATCATACGCGTACGTCACACTATGCAAACTGCTTTCTCGGCAAGTTCAACATTAAATGACTCTTAAACAAAAATTTCTTTTCATCTTACTTCAAACATCAACAGATTTTTTTCAAAAAAAAAAATAAAAATGGTGGCGGTAAGCATAAATCGAAAAAAAGAAATCAGCGCGAAGGCGGCATTTGCCGGATCCAAAGCGACCCGCCGTGTTTCCAGATGCTCTTTCTGGCTGGCCAAAATTCCAGCAGTTTTTCCATAAAGAAAGGGAAATGAGTTTTTCGTAGTAATTCAATTATTTTTTAGGTAATTGAATTAATTTTTAAGTAATTCATTACTTTATAAGTAATCGAATTACTTTTTAAGTAATTTAGTCACTTGGGATTTGTGAAAATCAATTATCAATTACGATTACATTATACTATTTATTGATAATCCAAATACAATTGCCTTTTCCGGAAAGTAATTGAATTAAAGTAAGAAAAATAATTGAAATCGATTTTTAAATTATTTTAATTCAATTACCGACAGTTCTGCTTGACAGTAGCCAAGATACTAAATAAATTCTTTTTGAACATCTTTAATAACTTTAGGGGGTATAAATTGTCTTTCGTGGCGCATTCTTTATCTTAATTTTTTGGCTTTGTAACATACATTTTACTATTCAAATAACCCCCTAAAAAGTAATTCAGGGGTGTTAAAACTTATTGACATGGCCGATAAAGAAAAAAGTAGCCTCGCCGGGAAAAATCATGGTCTTTACGAAATTATCATCATGATAAATTCCATTGAACAATCTTTCTATTTTGTTTATGCATCCTATTTCCAAATTCAATCATGGTAAAATATGTAATTTATTCTGGTTCCGTTAATTTAAACACATGGTAAAAACTAACACAATGTTTTCGTCGATAAACACTTTAAATACGTTGCTTTAGTTCAATTTGAAATCAGTGACAGCTGACAAAAATCAAATATTTATTGTCAAGGTAACTCAGGCAGCTAACTACGCACGATTAAACATTTAATTAAGTTGTTTTTGGAGTTTTCATTGCCAATAAATTTAGTATTTTAAAATTGTATAGCGTTCTTCTTTTTTTTTTTTGTTCTACACACACTGCAAATTATTTTATCGTATAAAAATATGTGCTGTGTCCAAAACCTAAAATGGGTGCTACCAAAATATATCGATGACGTCATACCCCTAGAAAAATCAACCTTTTATATATATATATATATATATATATATATATATATATATATATATATATATATATATATATATATATATATATATATATATATATATATATATATATATATATATATATATATATATATATATATATATATATATATATATATATATATATATATATATATATATATATCCTGTAGGAGATATAACATCATTGATACTTTTTTATGACAACCCTTATTTCTTATAACGAAGTTTTAAAAGGCAAATTTTTTACATTTGGTGAGATAATTTTGAGTAAAGAATTAATATAATATAAAAACAAAAAAAAAAGCCTATGAAATTTTAAAATAATATTTTTAGTGCCAATGAAAACTTTAAAACCGACTTAATTAAATACTTAAATTGAGGACCGTTGCTGCTGTCGCAATTACTTTTAAAAAGTAATTCAATTATCAATTTAAAATAAAACTAGTTAAATTTTTATCAATAACTCTATCTTAATTTCCACATATATTAAACTCGATACACTAAACAAATAAAATAAATTTATACTAATATGCATCATACGCGCACGTCACACTATGCAAACTGCTTTCTCGGCAAGTTCAACATTAAATCACTCTTAAACAAAAATTTATTTTCATCTTACTTCAAACATCAACAGATCTTTTCACAAAAAAATATAAAAATGGTGGCGGTAAGCATAAATCGAATAAAAGAAATCAGCGCGAAGGCGGCATTTGCCGGATCCAAAGCGGCCCGCCGTTTAGATGCTCTTTCTGGCTGGCCAAAATTCCAGCAGTTTTTTCATAAAGCAAGGTAAATGAGTTTTTCGTAGTAATTCATTTATTTTTTAGGTAATTAAATTAATTTTTAAGTAATTGTGAAAATCAATTATCAATTACGATTACATTATTCTATTTATTGATAATCCAAATACAATTACCTTTTCCGGAAAGTAATTGAATTAAAGTAAAAAAAGTAATTGAAATCGATTTTTAAATTATTTTAATTCAATTACCGACAGTTCTGCTTGACAGTAGCCAAGATACTAAATAAATTCTTTTTGAACATCTTTAACAACTTTAGGGGGTATAAATTGTCTTTAGTGGCGCATTCTTTGTCTTAATTTTTTGGCTTTGTAACATACATTTTACTATTTAAATAACCCCCTAAAAAGTAATTCAGGGGTGTTAAAACTTATTGACAAGGCCGATAAAGAAAAAAGTAGCATCGTCGGAAAAAATCATGGTCTTTACGAAATTATCATCATGATAAATTCCATTGAACAATCTTACTATTTTGTTTATGCATCCTATTTCCAAATTCAATCATGGTAAAATATGTAATTTATTCTGGTTCCGTTAATTTAAACACATGGTAAAAACTAACACAATGTTTTCGTCGATAAACACTTTAAATACGTTGCTTTAGTTCAATTTGAAATCAGTGACAGCTGACAAAAATCAAATATTTATTGTCAAGGTAACTCAGGCAGCTAACTACGCACGATTAAACATTTAATTAAGTTGTTTTTGGGTTTTCATTGCCAATAAATTTAGTATTTTAAAATTGTATAGCGTTCTTCTTTTTTTTTTTTTCTACACACACTGCAAATTATTTTATCGTATAAAAATATGTGCTGTGTCCAAAACCTAAAATGGGTGCTACCAAAATATATCGATGACGTCATACCCCTAGAAAAAACAACCTATATATATATATATATATATATATATATAATATATATATATATATATATATATATATATATATATATATATATATATATATATATATATATATATATATATATATATATATATATATATATATATATATATATATATATATATATATATATATATATATATAATAAAAATGCGCAAAACAAAATTAATTTTTTTAAGTTGAAGAGTCTTTCCATAACTGTTAAACAAACTAATGAATTTATTCGAATTTATCCACTACTTAAAGAATGTATCATGTAAAAGTAATGCTAAAGAAATCAAGATAACTTTGCGATGAAATGGAAGTTCGCGGTAAAGTGTGAAAGTGATTTCATATTTTACCTGCGTTTAAGCTAAGAAACAAGAAAAAACTCTTTGCATTTACAAATACGAGTAAGACACGATTTTTAATTTATTTATTCGACAGGGTTGCAAAAAAACTTGTGACAATAATTATTTGTGTAAAGCGTCAATATAAAAATATTATCAATCTATTTTTTTTACATATTGCCAACCAAACTGGCAACAAAGTTTTTTTCTTTATCTATTTGGGAGGTCATTCTTAATGGTCATAAAAAATTTGCTTGTCAAACCATAAATTTAGATATACCAGCTACAAAAACTGTGAGTATATTGAAAAAAAATGTATATATCTGATAATTTTTTACTAAACTTCTTTTCTTCTTTCTTAAGGCCCGAAATATATTGTTTTATCGTAGAAAATGTTATTTTTTGTAATTTCTGTAAGTACCAAGTACATTTGCTCATGAAAACTATTAATTATCGTACAAAAATAGTCAAAACTGTAGGTTTACGAAAAAAGGGCGAATGATTTAAATTATTTTAGTTATTTTTGTTAGGAGTTTGTAAATTTGTAGATTTCCTTTAATATCAATTACAATAAATCTACCCTAACTTTATTTTGGTTCCAGAATAGTATTCACTACTAGACAACCCAATTTAGTATTTACAATTTTTTTTTAGAGGGGTTAAGTTCTACAGTAATAAATTCGTGTTTACCTATATATGTGACAGCAAACATGAATACTAAACAAGATTTAGGGTATCTTAATGCAATAATAATTCAAGATCTTGTAAAGGAGATATCTAAATTACCCTGCGCCCATCCTAACAGGCTTTGAAACTGTCTTCAGGAATTGCATAATAGAGTGAGGAGATGTAGAGAAGAAAAGACTCGGTGCTTGTAATAAGTACTGAGTTACTGCAGGACTTGCTTAGTGAAAACCCAAAGAGTGACTATCTACAATACATCTATCTTGCAAAATATGTTTACTTTTATGCAAAAACATATTTAAAGGGGTTTTTAGACCCTGTACTACAAAATTAAATTTCTTCTAAGCAAGCGAGAACTTTAATTTGAAGTGATAACGTTTTAAAAGCTTCACTAAGACGTCAAAACATTGTACAATATATTAACCATTTTGTATAATACATCTATTTACGTTGTACAGATCTTTATCGCGTTTAAATTTGTTTTCCATCTTTTATAGTATATTATTTTTAAATTAAACCAAACATATTTTTTATGCACTTTAAGCATTCAGCGTTAAAACCCCACTTGCCGTGATATCAGCAAAGTTAAGTAACACCGGGCATAGTCAATAGTGGAATGAATGACCGCCAGTGAACACCATGTGCCGTTAAGTGTAGTTCGGAATCCACGTGGATTGACATTACCCAGACGCTAATGTGGGGTGATTTAGAGATACAGTTAGGCTGGCCGTCCACTGGATGCGTAGTCGTACGACCTACTGGTCGTGCGTAATTGTCCGTATATGTCCGACTAATCCCTCAAAATGGAAAAGCGTTAAACGGCGTCGATTGCCTACGACTTCGGTCGGACAACTTCAACCGACTACATCCGACTTGCGACTAGTCCCGTTTAGACGGGATTTGTCGAATGAATTTAAACGACTTTTTGTCAGCATTTTTAAAAATCTTGAACTAATATAGAATATGGATTGCGAAAAGTTAATTGTGGTGAGGGGAAACCATTAGGGGGAAAGGAAAAACAAGATATATCTGAGATGTCCAAAGGAAATTGTGAATATTTTTGTCTTTTTCTTGTTAGTTTTCATCTTAAGAATGAATTTTCAAAAAAATATATATTCTTTAGATCCATTTTAAAAACACCAGGCTCAAATGCAAAAATACCATACAAAATATCGTACAAAAATAAAAACTAGTCGGTACTAATGGACGACCTACAGTCGTACAAATTTGTACGATCTAAGTCGTCCATATTCTCACGACTATAAAGTCGTACGCCCATCCAGTGGACGGACAGCCTTATTTATATAACGTCCGTCATGGGACTACCGCGTTGTCCACAAGGTGCCGTAAAATGTTATATCTGCATGTTTTCATACTTGGACAACGCTGACGGAACTGGGGAAAGATCGTATAAGTCTTTGTGGTTTGTCATAAAGATAAATACAAATGTTCTTTAAAAAAAATAAGCCCACCTAAATAGAAATAATTTAAAATAACAAAATAATGTCTTTATTTACCCTAAATTAACTAATAAAAACAAAATCAAAAGTAGGTACCAAACAAATTAGGGGCGTACACATTTTTGGTTAGTTTGTAAGTAAACATTTAAATATTTTGTTAAATTTAATCAAGGTCTTGAGATATTTTTCCTGTGACACCATACTAGTAGATCGATTCGGATGAAATATTTACTATTCTCTAAGTTAAAGTACATGTAAGAACCGTTTTACACATACAAGACTTCAAGTGAAATTCATGGCAAAAATTATTACCAAACTTTTAATGACAATTTTCATAGAAATTTGGGAAATAGTCAAATTACTTGTGTTTGAAACAATAAATATCAGTAGAATTATTGCCAGAGGTTATGTGATGCTTGTACGCACAATGGCTAATTTTATAACAGCTGTTGGATTAGAAAGGTGGAAAATTAATTAACTAAACAAAGGTTTTTGTGTTTTTTAAATTATGTCGGATATAGATAAACAGAAGTTGTCACTATTAGATGTATCAACAGTTAGTTGGTTTGTTTTTACTTTATGAATTTTTTCTTAATGATTTGCAGACTCCAAAAAGTTCTGCGTCGATTTTTGTGCCATTTCTCAAAAATATAGAATATGTTTAATATTTTTAGTGCGAAAATTTAAGAAAGAATTATTGACCGTGTAATAAACAAAATAATTGTTGTGTAAATTTATTAGCACAATTATGGCAATAATTTTCGGAATATTTCTCG
The DNA here is from genome assembly GCA_019359885.1 of Listronotus oregonensis. Taxonomy (NCBI): domain Eukaryota; kingdom Metazoa; phylum Arthropoda; class Insecta; order Coleoptera; family Curculionidae; genus Listronotus; species Listronotus oregonensis. Next base: position 11,991 of record JAHBCN010003862.1, read on the forward strand.
TATGTGCAAAAAGGTTCAAAACCAATAAAAAAAATGGTCACAATCCGATTATTTGTTTCGGAGAAATGCTTGGACAAAAATACATATAAACATACATAAACAAAGACAAAATACAAAAAGTTTATTAATGTTAGATACCCAATCATGTTTACACACGTCCAAAGGTTTGAGTAGTGCAAATATGTTATTTAACAATACATAGTAAAACATTTAGAAATTACAATTTAAAACTGCAGTCATAAACAAAAGGAGATTATTCATGCACCCATAAAATTTTATTTGGCCATCATGTCTTTAAAATTGTTTTTGTAATATTCTTCTAGTGAATAGAAACATTTCAAAAGTAAATATTTTTTTACTACATATCTAAATTTTTTGGAGGGTAGCTAAGTTATAGAAAGTGGCAAGAAATTAAATAGTTTAGGACCATAGTATGATATACCTGTCCTAATGTTATTTATTCTGTGATTTTTGGAATATATATTTTCCATATTTCTCGTTAGATGGGAATGCGTGCCTTTATGTGTTGTGTAGTTTGTGTTATTGTCTTTTGTGTAAACTAAACAATGTAAAATATATAAGCAAGGAAAAGTAAGCATATTTAATTCCATAAAAAGTGGCTTGCAATGAGCCCTGTAGTCTACTCCCTTTGTGACACGTATAGCTCTTCATTGTAAACTAAAAATACCCTTACTTTTTCGAGCATGGCTCCAAGCAACCAATGCATATGTAGCCTTTGATTCAAAACATGAGTAAAATGCTGTTAGGACAACATTTAAAGAAACTGTTTGTGATAAATTGCACACACAGGAAGTCAGTTTTTTAGATAGGTACTCAATATGTGAGTTTCAACTTATTTTGGGATCGATTTGGAGGCCCAAAAGACGGACCGATTCTAGCCTTTTTATATGCCCTATATGCTTCAATGTAAAAAATCTATGCTCTGTTTTTGCCTCATTTAAGCTTAGCTGGTTTGCTGTGAACCAATCAGCAACCCTCATCTGTGCATCCACCACTTTCTCTTTCAGGTGATCTAAATCATTATCCTGCAATACTACAGTTGTATCATCCGCAAAAAGTATGAACTCAGCACCAGGATCGCCCCTCTCCACATCGTTGATATAGATAAAAAAGAAAAGCGGTCCCAGCACTGAACCCTGTGGCACTTCATGCCTGATGCTTTCGACTGCAGAGTATTTCCATTTAAGTCCACATACTGTTTACGATTTGATAAGTATGTACTAATAAGTTGAATGGTCTGATCGTGCATATCATAATATTTTAGTTTAGATAGGAGAAGGTCCACAGAGACACAATCAAAGGCCCTGCTCAGATCACAAAATAATGCTCCCGGAATAGCCCCATCATTAAAAGCCTGATTTATAATTTGTGTAAGTTTGCTTATTGCCATTGTTGTTGAGCCTAAATTTCCAAAACCAAACTGTCTGTAATTTAGAAGATTTGAATTTTCCAGATTTTTGGACAAGCTGGTCTTTATAGCTTTTTCAAAAATCTTGAAAAAGATTAGAACTATAAAACATACATAAACCTATAAAACTTTATATATTTGTTTGGAAGCCTCACTAAATTAAGGTAAAGGTAATTAAGGGTAATTAATCCGCAGACCTCCTTGCCAAAAGGGGGGCGGAGACAAAATTCTAAGGGCCGGAACCGGTCATCGGTTTATCTTATGGAATGGCCAAGCAATTCATATCAGCTTGGACACAAAGAGAAAATCTTCGGTACTGACATGGACTTCCGGGTCTCAGACACTTGAAGGCCTCTATAAGCCCACCGATCCAATAATGTACTGTCAAACAACTGGAGCAATCAAGGGTACACCTTAAAACTCTAGTGGAACTGTGGACACGGGACACTGCAGATTGAAATACCACATGCACAAGATCGGCCTAGCGGAAGACGCCGAGTGCCGCATGTGCATGAAGGGGGATGAATCGGCAGAACACATACTGTATTCGTGCCCAGCAATGGCACGACTAAGATTCGCAATTCTCGGCAATGACACCTTGTTGCCGGGAGAGGTAAAAGATCTTTCTCCAAAAAGGATCATCGGATTTATAAAAACTCTGGACCTGGTGGGAGAAATATAAAAGTGTGTGAGCCACAATAGACCGATCGGTGGCGGTGGAAGGGTGTTATACCCAGTCACTTTAAACCTACCTACCCACTATATTATTATATGTATAAATGTTGCAATTCCGAGATTATATATATATACTAGTCGAACTGATAACCTTCTTTTAAAGTGGGTTAAAAAGTTTATATTTTTTAGAATTATTCATGTCTTTTAATTATTAAATCATAAAATATTTTAGTAATTTAATATGTGAAAAACTAAATTTAATGATTTTATCTGTGACTTATATTGGGCAGCTTCAAGTACAGTAGTGTAATTAAAATGATGAAATCATATAGCAATGGGTTTTATTTATTAATTAACTTATACATTTTTTAAAATCATCCTGTGTAATTAGCACTTATAATCTGCCTAAAGGTTAGTAAAACCCAGCAATTTTGTTTAAGTAAAAAAAAACTGTATTTTTCAGAAAATAAAAGCTTTAAAATGCATAGAACAACTTGACATAGTCCAGAGATCAAAATCTATATTATGCCAAAGGGCGCCTTTACCTTGGAGGTGGTTGCCAAACCATCTCGGGGTGGAAATTGTTTAAAATATTTTGACGACAGAAGTCAATAGAAAAATTATTTCTAAGCAAAAAATGTCTTATGCATTTTTTTGTAAAATGCATACTTTTCGATTTATTCGCGATCGAAAGTCGGCGTTTTTCGTCGATAAAATTAACGCTTGTAATCGTTTTTTTGCAAATAACTTGATAAGTATGCATTTTACCAAAAAAAACTGTAAATAACAAAATTGTAGCTATAAAAAAAAGAATAAAATGGTTTCTTTTGTTATTGCTGTGAAACCAATTCAAACCAAGTTGTGGTTTGCTAAAGGTTAGCTGTTATTTATCAAACACAAAATTTGAGAGTTTCAAAGGCAAATAACGCAAAATCTACGTATTTTTCGAGGAAAACTAATGATAACTTTTTTGAAGCACTTGCAAAGACCTACCTTTTTTTAAATCAAAAGGTGTATCATAAAAGTTGAGTGGGTTATGATTAAAATAAGGTTAGACCAACATTTTTCGAGTGCAAAAATCTTCGAAACCAACCCTATAATTACAATCCTAATTAAAATGAGTCGTAGCCCCCTTTTCCATTTTTTTTTATTTATGTATCATAAATGCATTTTAAAATTTTAACCGCTTAATAGCTTAAATTTCAAAAGAATAGAGCTGCAAGTCAAAAATCAAATTTAAGAATATAAATAAAAAATTACCTTCTCTTGAAAATAACTCAAAAACTAAGGGAGATTATTAATTATATTAATTAAATATATTATATTAATTAAAATTAAAAAGGTATAAAATTGTAGCATTTTGAATTACGAATATTTTGTTTTTTTTTTTTTAAATGTACTCATGACGAAAATTAAGTAAGATATAAGTAAATGTTTAAAACGTGTGTGTATAGACGAGCACTAGCTTGTTTCAGCCCTTTAAACTCACCCCTTTAAAAAAGTAAGGGTTTTAAACAGTTTTAATATATAGGACCTTATAGGTCTTGAAAAACCCAACAAAATGGTTTTTTAAAGAACTTTTAATCACAAAAACTGAAGGAGTAATGCCTAAAAAACCAATTTTTTGGAGGTTTCCAAACGCGCTTCGATGCATTTTTTTTAATCTACGATTTTGTACTATTCTTTGCATTGTTGAATTGTAAAAGGTGGGTTTATGAGGATTAAAATATTACAAAATTAAATTAGTTATACTTTTTAGTAGTAACCTTTTTTAATCACAACGCTTTGACAATATCTTAATTTATCTGGGGTTAACAATTTTTTTTATTAAATCATAATAAGAGTTGATTTTCAAGGGTTGAAATATATTAAATAATGTTTCAAAGAATTAAATACCTATTGTTATTGTTCCCTTCACAAAGAAAAGAGCACTAAGGGCACTCAGATGTCCAAAGCTCAATGGAGTGGAAATCCCCTTCTCAAAAGAGGTTAAGTATCTAGGAGTCATTTTTGACCAAAAGATGAACTGGGGACCACACCTCAACAAACTTGTTCAGAAGGCAAAAATTGCCCTCGGGAGATGTCGCAGACTTTGTGGAAAAAGCTGGGGACTTAACCCAAAGATGAACATGTGGTTGTATAAAATGGTAATAAGACCCATGATAACCTATGGTTCAGTTGCCTGGGGGGCAAGAGTCTCACAGACCATAGCAATCAGACAACTTCAAAGTGTGCAAAGGCTAGCATGCGTATGCATCACGGAAGCTATGAGAACAACTCCAACCGCAGCCCTGGAAGTGCTGCTAAACCTGCCGCCACTCCACATCTACATACAGGGGCAAGTAAAGGCGGTACTCTATAGGCTCAAAGGAGGTCAAAGTCCAATTATAGAACACCGAAGGACTCCAAGATGGGAAATAGAGGAGGACCAAGACGTCAGCTCATTGTTTGAGATGCCCTCAGACAGGACAACCCCTCGTTTCATCTTCAATAGACACTTTCGTATTGTCATACCAGATAGGGAGGACTGGAAGGAAGGCCCTCCAATCAAAGCCGATCATATCTGGTATACCGATGGCTCCAAGACCAACAAGGGTGTAGGAGCTGGCATCTATGGAGATAAGCCTGAGAAAAGGTAATCTTAAGTCTCGGTCAGCACGCCACGGTTTTCCAAGCGGAAATCGCAGCAATAGTGCATTGCGCCGTGAGGATTAAAGAAAAAGGGAGTAAAAGGAAAAAATATCGTCATTTACTCAGATAGCCAAGCGGCGTTGAAGGCCATCAGTTCCCATAAAGTTACTTCCAAACTAGTCGGGGACTGTATACAGGCCCTGGAAAAGTCGGCTTGGAAAACAAACTACGGTAGCCTGGGTACCAGGCCACGAGGCCATCCAGGTAACGAAGAGGCCGACGACCTAGCCAAAGAGGATCAGCCGCGGAAATGATAGGCCCGGAGCCATTCTGCGGTATCTCGGCAGGTCTCTTCAAAGCATCTATTAAGAGTTGGGTAGACAGACAGTTTCAAAGCTGGTGGGTACAAACACCGGGACAACGACAGGCAAAGCAGTTCATTAAGACCTGCTCGGCCAAGTTTACATCGGACCTACTGAGCCACAGCCGTAAGGTCGTAAGGATAACGGTAGGTCAACTAACAGGTCATTGTAAACTCAACAAACACCTGGAAAGAATAAACCTGGTGGAGGATAGCCTGTGTAGGTTCTGCCAGGAGGCTGAAGAAACAGCCCTACATGTGTGGTGCCATTGCGAAGCACTATGCAGGCTTAGGTTTACTAGGCTTGGGATGGAGAAGCCAAAACCGGCAAGTTATATGGAGTGGCCAGTGTCGAGACTCTGGAGTCTAGTTAAGAAGACGGGCTTGGACAAGGTACTCTAAAGAACGATAGGAGAAACCACAATAAATCTGGTAAGGTTGCAGTGGTGGAGGTCATTTTTCGCCATCTCCGCTCAAATAATCTAATCTAATCTAATCTACCTATTTTTTAATTTATATTTTATGTGTCTTAAGCTTTAATATGAAAGTTTAAAAGGTTTTTGCAATAAGTAGTTTTTACCCGGTAAAAATAAAAAGCAACCTTCAGCATAATGGAGATTTTGAAGAGGAGGGTAAGTTAGGCTTTATCCCAAATTTTTATGCAAAACACTGATAATATATACATTTTTAAGAATAAATAATTATTTTTTAAATGATAGTAAGTGTTCATTTTTAAGGGCTGAAATATTTCAAATAATGTCTCAAAGAAACAAAATACTACTTTTTCAACTTATTTGAGTCCAATTTTACTTAACTTAAGCTTTTATGTATAGTTTTATAGGTCTTAGCAATAAAGAATAGTTTTCACGCCTAAAAAATAAAGAGCGCCCATTGGCATAATATAGATTTTGAAATTTGGAATTTTTAGCTTCGTTTTCTGGACTATATCCCCCATTCCCTAATTAAAAAATATTATATGTAACCAAAAAAAGTTTTTTGGAGCTTTTAAAATAGGTAAAAAACTAAACGGGTAGTTTGTTTTGCTTTGAGCAGAATATGCGGGTTATTTAGCTAATTTAGGCGCACGGTAGTACGCGCCAGGCCAAGTTCTGGCCTGACGCACGCAGTGACTATATACGTGTATAACACGAAATGTTTCATCGTGTTTTGCCCCTACAATAACTTCGTTATCGTTTTACATAAATATATGAGGTTTGGTACGTAAATTTACATAGATATTCTAATTACATGTAAAAAAATTGAGAAAGTTACATACATTTACATACCAAACACATCCTTCTTGTCTCTAGGATACATAACTAAGTACTTACCTACCATGTGTGTTGAATTAAAAGTTGAAATAATAGCTAATATTGCTTTTTTCGGCCATAACTTTGTTGCTTCATACTTTTTTGACTTGGCAAGTTATTTACTGATTTTTTTGTAATAATAAATGTTCTTTTTTTATTAATAGAAATAGTTTTTTTTCATTATTACAGACGGATCAGTTAAAAACTTGCCAAGTCAAAAAAGAGAGGAAGAACAAAGTTATATTCAAATAAAGGGAGAAAATATAAGCAATGAATTGAACTTTTAAATACAATAGACATAATATATAGGTACTCAGTTATGTATTCTAGAGACAAGAAGGGTGTGTTGGGTTTGTAATTTATTTAAAATAAAATTATGGACAGAATTTGGCCTAATTTTAGATCTCAGTAATTTAGAGGCCGATATTTTTGTATGGGAACTTGGTTCTAAGTGTTTTTAGTCAGAATATCCCTTTATAATAATAACTTATATAACGGTTTGGTGCTTAGCAGTGTAATATGGCCACAATTATAATTATTTGTTAAATGGCCTGTTAAAAAATGTAACCAAATCCTAAAATTTATTTTGAGTTTAATTTTAAATTTATGTGTACAAGAAAATTTTTGTACAGGGACAATATTTACAAAGAAGTACTCTAAATATGATAAGCAAAAAAAAATATTTAAGAAAAAAATCCTAATCGTTTTTGAAGTACTAATTAAGTCTTTTTAGTTTTTAGGATGTTTTGAAAGAAAAAAGGCTGCATTTGATAAAAAAAAATTATTAAATAAGAATGTGTTAATTAATTTGTCTAGCACTAAAAAGTAGTCAATTTTACCTTTTAATTGAAGCAACACACAGCAATAAAGCCATAATAAGGCTACAAATCAATCAAAACTATATTTATTTAGACGTAAATCTGGTACCTTTACATCACCTATTGGGTTTTAAAAAATAAAATATTGACACATTCGCTTTAAAAAAATATATATTAGAAGGGAGTCTGTAAACAATCTGTTCATTAAAATCAAAGCTGTCGGTAATTGAATTAAAATAATTGAAAAATCGTATTCAATTACTTTTTAGTAATTGGATTACTTTATTTGAATTACTTTCCGAAAAAGGTAATTGTATTTAAACTAATTAATAGGTTAATGTAATTGTAATTGGTAATTGATTTTTACGAATCCCAAGTAATTCAGTTACTTAAAAAGTAATTAGATTACTTATTAAATAATTAAATTACTTAGAAATTAATTCAATTGCCTAATTAATAATTAAATTACTACGAAAAATTTAATTACCTTTTTTATGGAAAACTTCGGATTTTTTGCCAGCCAGAAAGAGTATTTTGAAACACGGCGCGCCGCTTTGAATCCGGCGAATGCCGCTTTGAATCCGGCGAAAGCCGCTTTCGCGCCTATTTAGTATTTTCGATTGATGGTTACCGCCACCGTTTTTATACTTTTGTTTGTGAAAAAATCTGTTGATGTTTGGGGTAGGATAAAAAAAAAACTTTTATTTTAGAGTCATTTAATGTTGAACTTGTCGAAAAAGCAGTTTAAATAGTGTGAGTGTGCGCATATGATGCATATAAGTATAAATATTTTATTTGTTTGGTGTATCGTGTTTAATATATGTAATAATTTAAATAGAGAAATTTTCAATAACTGTTAATTTTAATTAATAAGTGAACTACTTTAATAAACATTCTAGTAATTGGTAATCGTAATTTACTACTACTTAAAAGAGTAATTGGTAGTTGTAATTGAATTACTTTTTAAAAGTAATTGCGACAGCTCTGATTAGATTAAATTGGGTCCGAGTGGGGAAATTTACTCTAAAACAATTATGCCACAGCCCTACTTCACTTTAACAAGCCGTGAACAACCACTTGGCAACGCCGCAGACCGGCAAGAGATTCAGATCGGTTTCCCTCGAGCGCGATGAGCCGTAATCCGGGTATCGAGGCGCGTATTTTTAAATTCATTTAAGGCTCAATTCAAAGATCGCGTAAATAGTATTGATATTTCCATTAAAATAATTAAATCAGTATAATAATTGAAAAAATAAATATATTTATATAATATTTAAACTCTAAAACAAATTAATTTATGTGCATAGGTCAAGGCATAAGAACATGATGCTGTTGTAAAAGGAAACAAGTGTAATTTAACATTTAGTTAGTAATTGTACTTAGTTTTAGTTTTGTTTATTTATTTATTAAATGTGTCTAGTTTCCTTTTTTTTTTTTTGACTCAGCCTTTTCCGATTTTTCTGTGGCATTTTTGTTATTTCTTTTTTAACATAATTATTTAAAAGAATGTTTGAAAATATAGAGCACATCATAATGAACATATTTTTGTTCTCGTTACCACAAATACATTGCGAGCATAAATCATTAAAGCCTTCATGTTGTCTAGTGCTTAAATTAGTTAGATCACACAGGATAGCTTTTTGATTTTCCATTTTTAGGAAGTCACTCTCAGTATCAGGGTCATTAATAATTTTCTCAAAAATCGCGCACATATGGAACAGAACGTCTTTAACAATTTCTGTAGGAACCTTTAAACCGCCACGTTGTAGACAATCAAAGTATTCGTCGTCAATTAGGTTTCCCTTACTTTCAACAAGAAAAGAAACACAGATGTTACAATTATTATATTTTTTTACAATTTTGTGGGCAGCATAACCGGCTATATAAATTTGTACCGATTTGTCAATTTCATATTCATTTAGGTATTCAGTTTCAAGTAAAAACAAAAATTTTTCAGTGTAATTATTTTGAGGTATTGTCCAATCAAGATCATTTTCCTGGATACAGCTGTCTCCCTGTTTTTTAATCTCAGCTAAAGAGAAATTACCATCAGCAGCGCTTCTAAATATATGTTTGAGTCTAATTTTTTCTCAGCATTTAAAATATCATCAAAGCTAACATTGTAATTACAACCTCCGAGAAGTCTGTATTTACCAAATCTTTTTCTAACTTTTCAGTAGTAAATTTACCTGGTAAAATATACGACAAATCAAATTTTGAAAATGAATAGTCAATTATTTCTAGTAAAACAGAGGTACTATGGCAAAGTGCAGAATAGGTGTCGTTTGTAAGGCGACCATTATTGTTTTCAAGTTTATGCCAAGCTTCAACCCAGGTAACAAATTTTCTTAAAAAATTAACAGAGAAATGATCAATTTTAGAGATGGGATCGCAATACTCGTTTCTTTTTATTTTACCCCTTAAAGTACTAGTATTACTGACAATATCCCACCAATGTCTGATAACTTCAAGAAAAGATGCTGTGTCTTTAAAACCAAAGTCATTTAAAGCTGCGATTGTTGAAAAATTACATATATTATCCGCAATAAAAACTTTTTGACGCTCAAAATTGTTGGGATAAACTGTTTTATGGTTAAGTTTAAAAGCTTCTCCTGCTCATACATATACTTAACGTCATTATATTTTGCATGCCTAATCACATCAAAATTGTCAAAATCTGGATAAACAAAGGTTTTATCTAAGTTTTTTAAGTTTCGCCAGTTATTAATTATGTTTTTGAATAAATGCACAAAATCAAAGCTAGTAAATATTTTGCTTTCTGGTAGATCAGGGTTGGGGAAAGAAGTTAAATTTTTGCTTGTTATATTAGAAAACATGGATCGGTTAATTCTGTGGTTGTCAGTTATGATATCTAGAACTTGAAACCCATTTTTTGGATCAATGAAATTACATTTTTAGTAATAGGAACCATTTCATTACCCTTTATATTGTGAACTGGTAGTAGTTTGACTATTTCAGAAAAGTTTCCAAAAGCAGAAACTATCATAAAAGCGAGAACGGTAGTGGCCAAAGAACTGTCATTCGAAGCTACACCTACAAGATTTTTTCCTCTGTAATCCAACCTTTTGGATATATAAATTTCATCAATTAATAGATTTACAATTTTTTCATTTGGATTCAAAGAGGATGATACAAAATTTAAGTAATTTGTGGTACTTTTGTCACAATCTATAGTGTTATTAGGATGTGTATTGGGCGATACCTCCATATTAGATGAAAGATATTGCAGATAACGTTTAGTTGGTAAGTTTATATAACCTCTCATCAAATTATAGGCGCAAGGAGAGATAGTATATAACATAAATGACATTATTATTGTTTCACTTGAGTAGTGTTTCTTTTTCAAAACCAGCAAGTTTAACTGATCAACCAAAAGTGCCAATATGCTATAAATATCATCATATTCATTTGACTCATAGTGTCCAGACTCGTGTTCAGATGAAATAAAATTCAATGCTTCTTTTACTTCTTTAATCGCCTTGTTAAGAAATGTTAGGTAACTTTGAGGATTAGTCATCGATTCTGAACCTTTATTTTTATAACGAGAAAGTAAATTTTCTAGTTGAGACCATCTGGTTAATTTCATGTCTATTGGTAAAACCCATTTTAGGTCATTAAAAGAGAGTTTATTATTATTTAAAAAAACACTTATTTGCATATCTGAACCTACTAAAATCTGATTCCCAATATTTACGCGGTTCATTTGTAAATCTGAAGGAAACTCTAGCGTATAAAAAAAAACTTTAGAGTCTTTCACAATTTTAATATTCCAAGATTCATTTAAAGTTATCTTATTTTTAAAATTTGAAATCAAATCGTCAAAGTTTATAATTAGGTCAGAATTTTCAAAATCTTTATTTAATTGGTCACTTCGATCCTGCATTATCTTGGTTCTTTCAGCAGGACTTTTTCGGGAAACAGGGACTGTTTTTGAGAAGTAATGTGGTAAATTTGGAAAAATACTAGGCACTGCATTTAACTTTAGTCTAGTTTTGGTAGGTACCTTTTGCATTGACCCATCTGGCAAGCGATAATCATCCTCTCTAATAATGTCACTTTCTACAAAATGCTTAGCGCAAACCACAGAATATTTTGAGGGTGACCATGACTGTCTAGGAATATTCCTAAGCCAATGGGCTTTAAGGTTTTCGTCCTTTGGAAAGGTGAAAACAGATACAGCTGGTTCTCCTGCATCAAGAGAAGTTTTATAATTGGATTTGCACCCAGGCACACAACAAGGACTTGGCATGGTAAATTAATTAAATTGGGAAAATACGATAAGATTACCAGGAAAATAATAATAATAACAGTAACTAAATAGTATCTAATAAGCAGGCACCAAGTACCTATGCAACGCAATAACAAAAATCAAAACGAACGACAAAATTCCAAAATGTATACCTACGTACTTACGGTAATTTCCAATGCTAATATTTGTTACTGTTTTTAAAAAATAACTAAAAAAATACCTTCAAAATTAAAGCCAAACACGAATCATTAAAACACACTTTCAATTTTAATTATTTTTTAAAAAGCACCACCACAAAATGTCAAGTTCATTTGCCGCCATTTACTTTAAGTACTTTATAACACCGGCACTTTTCACCCGCAGATATTCTTGTTTTTACGCAATGTCTGCGGAAAAAAACTGTCCCGGTCACTCACAAATTTCACACAGTAAGACCTTTTACAGGTTTAGTCTTTATCTTAATAATATTTTCTTTCAAAAAAGTTGATTTATTCACAATAACACAACAGAGCAACAGGTCATTCAACGTAAATCATATGACTAAACAACAGCAAACGTGTGTCGCTATATCTGAAGGCATAGTTGCCAGATTTCCTTGTTCACGGCTTGTTAAAGTGAAGTAGGGCTGTGATACTGCCTTTATATTTATTTTTAAAATACGAATTTTATAAAAAAAGACATCAAGAATTTGAAGATGGTATTTAAATTTTTAACTCCTTGTAAAAATTATTATTTATTAATATTTTTGTAATATCTATGATTATTTTTTTATTAAACGATCCATAAGCAACTTAACTATCATCTAGTCTTTTAAAAGTTGCCTTTTTTTCTGCATAATTAGTGAAATATATCTGTAAAGCATTTGCAATTTTTTATTATATTAATTATATATTTCAAAGTGTTCAAACTCCATAGCATTTAAAATAAAAGTTAAGAACACAAAATTTCGCAGTATTTAATTCTTGTTTTTTGTTTAAATATTTCATAAAATATTGCACCAAACATTTGTTTCTAATCTAACTTGCATTCTACTAAATAATCTGCGTAGTTAGTTATTTTAGAAGGTCTCTTATTTTTTGATAAATACTCAATTTTTTTTAAATATATAACAGTGTGTGGTATTAATAAATAGGTAATTTTATTTGCGAAACAAATAGTCAAATAATATACAATTAAATATACATTTAAAAAGGCCACTCTACGTTATATCTTTAATAAAATTATACATAAATATGTTGTTTTTCAGTTTTTTTTTCTATCTCTACTTACAACCGAGATACAGAAGTGCACTGAAATGGTCAAAATTTGACGCTCTCTATCTCCGACACGAATCAAGTTAGCCGCGATATTTTTTACCGTTGTAGATGTTTCAAAAACTAAACTTGAGCACGTGCCATCGGATTTACTCTATCTCTTGTAATTTTGGATAGCGGCTGACAATAATACATCTTAACTTACTGAGTTTCCTAGGCCAGTTTCTCTATTCCTACTTTTTTACAGTACCTTTAATTAATTTATTTTGGATTGGGGTACTAAAAATTTTGTTCGATTTATTGCTTCAAAAACACAATCATGTTTTCTGCCACTACTTATTCTTTACTTACTTTACTTTAAAAAAAATAATTTCTTGTACATTTGGTAAAAAAATTTAAAAAAAAACAGAATTGCGATATGCTATCCTCAGTTGGTTTGTTGTGTAACATTTTTTTAATAATAATAATAAGTAAATCAAAGCTTTTAAATGTTTTAAAATTTATAATAGTGTTACTCTACTATTGTTTCGTCTTGTAAGGGCTTTGTCAAGAGTTCTAAATATACTTAAGTTAAAAAGTTAAAAGGTCAAAAAAAAAACCACGCAACAAATACTTTTAACTAAATAATTCCATAAACTTTACTGTGGATTATTACAAAAGGATCCAGGTGTGAAGATACATTTATTTATTATCGGCATGTCTACGAAATTTATTTGGTGATTTGTGAAAAGTCTTGGAGGGTTCATTAAAAATTATTTAATTTCCAATTGTTCATATAAGTTCAGCTTTTTACATATTTATTTTCCTTATGAAGTAATTTCACTCTATCCAAATCTATAAATTGATTTTGGAAATTCTAAACTTTTTAAATTATTTATAATCGAAGTTTTATGTTCTTTGATTCTGGTTTTAATGCTTTTTTTACTTTGACCAATATATTTTGCATTTCAGTCTGCACAAATAACTTCATAAACCCCTGACATATTTAGTTTTTTTGTCTCATCCTCATTGTTCAGTAATAGTAACCTACTACTTATTTACAAAAATGGTTTTACAGCCCAATTTATTTAGTTTATTGCATATCTTATCGCAAATATTTGAGAACTAATTTATATCCCTAAAATTGTTTCTGTTTGGTTCTATAATACTATAAAACTCTTTAGCGAGCAGTTTCTGTTGTCTCTTTTTTAATAATGTATCTATTGGCGATTCTTTATAGCCGTTACTTTTTGCTATTTATTTAATAATACAGAGTTCTTTGTTAAAAGTTATATTTAAAAGGTGACAAGTTTGTCTATTTAATTGTAAAAAGCGAATAAGGTTTTTTTCCCGATTGGTTTGATTTGTAATTTATTACTGTATTTGTCGTTGTTGGTTTTCTACAAATGTCAAATTCCATGTAGTTATTTTTTTAGATGTTTGTATCGAAAAAAAGTATTTTATTGTGGATGTTTGTCTTCGCTGTACATTGAATATTTAACTATTTAAAAAGTTTAACAAAACTAAAAACTTTTCTTTATTTCTCTCTGTACTACTCTAAATGCAAAAATTCACGTATCTTTTTCAATAAAAATTTATTTATTTAGGTATTAATTAAAGTGAAATAACATTTATTTTAATTTTCCTTAAAAATTTCTCACAATAAAGGGGAAACTGGTGAGCCCATCGGAAAGCTATCATTTTGTTTATAAAATTCTTTATTAAATTTTGGTAAATGCTTTTTTGAACTGCAGTTTTATGTCTGTTTTTGTTTTTACATGTGTTAAAATTGCAATAAAATTATTTAAAATTTCTGTTAGTTTTTTTATTGGTATTAAAGTGAAAAGTCTTTTAACATCAAAAGAGGTTTAAGGTACCGGGAATTATTAAATTTTTTGTTAAGTTAACAAAATGGAAAGATTTTTTTTACAGACTGAAAATTCATTGGATTGGGTAGTATCCATTTAATTCTTTAGCAAGTTTATGACAGGGGTCATTACCATGTGATACAACCGGTCTAATAGGGTTATTTTCTGTAGAGATTTTTGGTAAACCATATAATAAAGATGCTAAAGGACTCATTACTTTTAGTTAAAAAGGTTGATTTTGGGTAATAAGAAGACTATCTTTGATATTTTAACGATTTCAGACTGATGTTTACTTGTGTGATCATTGCGTTTTTTATTATACTGTTGTTTTCTAGTAGCTGTTCTACTTTGTAAACATGGTATGTTTTAGTTTAAATTGTCACTGTTTTACCCTGGTCTGGTCTGCAAAATATTATATTGTTTTGAGGATAGTCTACATTTTAAACTTTTATATCTTTTTTTAAAAATATAGGTTATTGAAGAACAATTAAATTCTTTGCAGAACAAAGCAATACAATTTTACCCAAAACAGATTATGTTGATAAAGTGGAACAGCTACTAGTATTATCATCTATTTTAAGAGTTATGCCCAAGAGAGAACCAATAACTTCTAGGGATTTTATATAAAAATGCCCCATTAATTGAAACGCTTGTAAGACCAATCATTAAATCAGGGATATCCTAAATAATTGTAAAACATTTTATTTTGTGCTCAGTGATGAAATAAAATTGTAAAAGTAGTTATTATTGCAAATATATTTTAGCCTTACCTGTTACCATTTTACTGGAATTAATAGCAGCACCGTTATTACTGGGATACAAACTGGAGTTACTTTCAGGTTGACTAGAACCTACAAAAAAAAAACTAAAATAAGGATATTATTTAAAATATTATTTAAGATAACTATACTCTTTAGTTAAATTTTGTAATTAATATCCGCGTTCTATCATTTAAATAAACTAAATTAGCAAAAGCATTGGTCACCAGTACACAGTGTAATTCTTTAACTTAAAATAAGTTCAATAAATTAAGATTAAGGTATTTAAAAAAATGTTGCTAATCGCGTTAAAATAACGAGGACTCCAAAAGGATGAAAACCTCGGGTGTAAGACGGCAACAGGTTTCTTCCTTGTTGGGGATGTTCATATTCGCTGTAAGCCACGACACGGCTGACGAAGGCTCACTGAGACAATAAACCAAACTTTTGTAAAATCAAAGAGATATTTAAATCAATCTTGCGCCATCTAACAGACTAATTTTAATTCAACCAGTAAAGGATAATAATAGGAAAAAGATGTTGAAATGTAAAAATAATAACAAGGTTAAAAAGTGCCATCGGGGTGGGCATAGCCACGATATTTAAAAATCCCAAAACTGATACCTTTTAGCAAAGGAATAATGACTTTCCATTTCTTCACCACCACGTCAGGCGGCACTAGGCAAAATCTAAGCAAGTTAAAAGACGCCCGACTGCAATTTGATATTGGTAGAGGTTCTAGAGCCTTGTTAATAACAAGGCTCATATAGAGAAAAAGTTCTTTGGGCATAGGGGTATATATATATATATATATATATAAAAATATAAAAAAAAATATGTTTTTGTTGGGTAAAAAAGCTTGGTTATAGAACCAAAGAAAAACCAAGGAGTGTTCTACAATAATTTTAATGTAAAAAACGAAATCCAAAAATAATTTCTAATTCAATATTTTAAAATATCGTTAACAATTGGGTAAAGATACTAATTAGTTTAAATCGTGCAACTTTGACACAAAATAGATATTTATTATTTGATTTTTCTTGTACTAACTATATTTTTTATATATTTAAAACAGTAGGAAATTTTTTATAAAATTATCATCAAAATTTTTAAAATAAAAGCAATAAAAATATGCTAAGCAAATAATTTGCAAGGTACTGTATATAGTTCAAATATTAAACATTTATTTCCGAACCGACAAAATCAATCTGCACTTTCTTTATAATGAAATTTTAGACCTCAAAGGTTTGAACGGACATTTGAACTGAACTGCAAATTACAGAGAATATTGCAATAAACTCCAACTACTATCATTTCACATGAATTGGAAATTTCAATTTTAAAATTTTAGAATGGTGCAGCAATTGGTGGTTAAAACACAATTCTCTTCATATGGCAAATAAATAGTATTATCATTTAACAATATTTCTACAAGTAACAAAAAAAAGTTTGTATTAGTATTGTTAAAAATAATGTTTAATTAAATCATCTTAATAAAGAAAGGTAAAAAATTAATTATTTTATTCTCTATAATGCCCTAAATTTTATTGAATAAAAAATGGTTTTATGATCATTATCAACTTTATTATTTTTAATTGTTTAAATTAAATATTGCCAAAAAATTAATGTTATTTAAAATATGACATAATATATTAATAACCAATACACCGGGTTAAAAAATAGCTTTTAATTGGGTGATTTAAAACTATGAGCCACTTAGATCCTTTACTGTTAAAATTTGGAAATAAAATGTGTGTTAAAGGGTTGTGTAAAGATGGCCTTATTAAAAAATGACATCTCTCAAAATTATATGACCAATGTCAAAAACAACAGTTTAAAAAAACAACGACTTATGAAAGTCTCTTTGCCAATAGCATATTAAAAACAATATATGTCAAAATTGACGCTTCAATAAAAAAGCATTTTTCTAATACTGTGAACAACGGCTATTTCTTGTTAAAAAAAATTATAACATAATTTTGTACCGTTGTTTATAACAGAAAAATAGCTAGTTTTATTTATATTTATTTTGTTCAATAGGTCATACAGATAAACATGACTGAAAATGAAATGCAATTTTAATACCTTCAATAATTTTTAAAAGCAATTGGTTTTGCAGCTTTATTTTAATGTAGTTTTACTGTGTTTGGAGCATTGAACGTAATGGATCTAACAATGCATTGTTTTAGATTATAAAGTAAATGAGAGAGAGAGAGAGAGAATTTAAGAATTATATGAGGCGCGTCGGTATCAAAGACCATTTGGCGCCTTCAGATGAGCTTAATTTAGAACTTTAGGGGGTCTTTAAATCTTATTAAACAACTGGATTTCTTTAAGATAGTTTATTATGTTTCGAATGTTTTGGGTTGTGGGAGTGAAGGCAGATTTTAGGTTAGAATCATTTATATTGTGTTTCGCTCGTAATGGTGCTAAATTGGCACAAGATGTAAAGATGTGTTTGATGGTGAGTGTTTGATTACATTGATTACATGTTGGAGGATCTTCTGTACGAAGTAGATATGAATGGGTTAGCCAAGAGTGCCCAATCATTAGTCGATGAATTATTGTTTGTTCTTTTCTTCTTAGTCCAGTAAATATAGGTTTAGTGGGTAAAGTAGTTATTGTTTCGTAAAGCTTGTTGTTATTTTCAAGTAGATCCCATTCATGTTGTTTAATGTTTTTAGTTGTGGAGGTTATAAGTGGAAGGAGGTCCCTTGAATAAAGAGTGGAGCCATATAATTGGTGGGGAACATTGGCTGATTTTGCTAAGTGATCAGCTGTTTCATTGCCATGGATTCCAACGTGGCTAGGGCACCATATAAAGGCTATATTTTTTCTTTTCTATGGCATCGAACGAGTATGTTGTGGATTTCTCGTATGATTGGGTGATCGGGATAAAAGTTGGAAATGGCTTCTAAAGAGCTTTTAGAATCGGAGGCTATGAGCCATTTTGGTAATGGATTTTTAAGAATTTCTAGAAGGGATTCTTTAATGGCTGATAATTCGGCCGTAAATATGCTACACTGAGGATTTAGTTTATAACTATTAGAAAAGAAATTTGAAAAGTAGGCTGATCCAGTTGAAGAGGTTGTTTTAGACCCATCGGTGTAGACAATGTTGTAGTCACCGAGATGTGTTTGAGTAAAGTCGAAAAAGCTTTTTGACAGAACAGATGGGTTTGTTTTGTGTTTATTATAGGAACAAAGATTATGGTATGTTTTGGGTAAGGGGATGATCCAGGGAGGAAAATTATAAGTGGCAGGGGTGTAGAAGGGGGAAAAAGTAAGGTTATTTGACTGTGAGAAGTAAAGAAATGCTATATTGGGACCATAGGTATGTTTGGTATTATTGAATTGATTTAATGATACTCTTGGATGAAAGTAGTTGTGGTAAAAATGTGTATGAGGTTTACACCATAGCTTTGACGAGTATCTAAGTAGTAGGGATAGTCGTCTGATATGTAGGGGATCTAGGCAGGAAAGACAAGTTAGACTGTCGACTGGGCTAGTTCTAAAGGCACCCAGGGAAAGTCTCAGGCTTTGGTTTTGAATTGGGTCAAGGATTTTTTTGTATGATTCTCTGGCAGAGTTATAGACAATACTGCCATAGTCGATTTTTGATCTAATAATGGATTTATAGACAGTGATAAGTGATGTGGTATCTGAGCCCCAAGAGGAGTTGGAAAGAACCTTTAGGAGCGATATGTCTTTAAGACATTTTGCTTTTATAGTTTGGAGATGTTCTTTCCAATTAAGTTTTTTATCGAAGACCATTCCCAGAAATTTAGTGTTATCTTTTAAAGGAATTTGAGTGTTGTTAAGGTATAGATTATTCATTCTAGAGCAGTTTCTTTTTTTGCAGAAATGTACTGTTGAGGATTTGTTGGGTGAAAAATGAAATCCATGTTTTGAACTCCATTTTTCTAAGGAGTTTAGGCAATTTTGTATTTTTCTTTCACAGACTCTAGGACTTGAAGAAGAGTAGTATATTACAAGGTCGTCTGCATAAAGGCGATAGCTTATATTCTGAGGGATGAATTTCTGTATGCTATTGATTGCTATTAGGAAAAGCGTTGGGCTCAGCACGGATCCTTGTGGAATGCCATTGGGTAAAGAAAAGGTGGAGGAGAGGGAGTTGCCCACTCTAACTTGGAATGTCCTATCAGTTAGAAAGTTTTTAATAAATATGGGAAGGTTACCCCTAAAGTTCCATTCATGTAGTGTTTTTAGTATACCCATTTTCCAGCAGGTATCAAAGGCATGTGTAAGATCGAGAAATGAAGCAAGAAGGTGGTTTTTGTGGTAGAAGTTTTCTTGGATGTCAATACATATACCCACCAGGTGGTCAGTAGTGGAGAAATCCTTTAGAAATCCTATTTGGTTGGGGTCAAGTAAGTTATTTTTTTCAAGGATCCATTTAAGTCTAAAATTGATCATTCTTTCCATTATTTTACATAGGTGATTAGTTAATGATATGGGACGGTAACTTTCTACCGACGAATTGGGTTTACCGGGTTTTAGTATTGGAATTAGGAGTGAATGTCTCCAAGAGGTTGGGAAGCATTGAGAGTTCCAAATGGTGTTGTAAAGCTGAAGTAAGAATATGTGACCTTGTTCTGGTAGGTTGGTGATTAGAGGGGTAAGAATTTGGTCTGGGCCTGGTGCGCTATTTCTGCAATTAGATAAAGCGTATCTAAGTTCGGAAAGGGTAAATGGAAAATTGTATGAGTAATCAGTGTCGCTGAAAAAATTTAGGTTGATCCTTTCAAGGATTTCTTTATTCGTGGTAAAGTTAGGGTCTGTATCAGGGGATATAGATATATTGTGAAAGTGTTTCGCAAAACAGTTTGACATATCTTTAGTATTTTTAACCCATGTACCATTATCAGAAAGGCCAGCTATAAGTCTGGAAGGTTTGCCTTTTAGACGGTTAATTTTAGACCACATGTCATGACTAGTTGTTGAGGAATTGATGGAAGAGACAAAATTAATCCAGGATTTGTTTTTTTCATTTTTAATAATTCTTTTGGCTTTGGCTCTAGCACGTTTAAATTGTATAAAATTTTCTTGAGAGGGATTATGCTTAAACTTATTAAGGGCAGTTTTTTCTATTTTTGATAGCTATTCTACAGACATCTGACCAACAGGGGACGGGGGGGCGATGTGGATTAATTTGTTTGGTGGGAAATGCTTAACTCCGAAGCAGTTTTAAGGGAGTCTATAAACGCCTCTATGGAAAGGTCAATATTATTAGGAAAGAATGAGGGATTTTGGTATGTGTTTTTATATATTTCCCAGTCAGCATTTGTAAAATCTTGTATTATTTTTATTTGGGAGGTGGTAGGCCATGCTAATGTTCTAAGAAGTATTGGGAAGTGGTCGCTTCCATGTGTATCGTCCAATATTTCCCATTGATAGTTTGAAGCTAATGATGGACTGCATAGGGTCAGGTCGAGTGATGATTTGGATCCCGTAGAGGAACAGATAAAAGTGTGTGAACCTGAATTTAGTAATGATAGATTATAATCTGTGATCATTTTTTCTATTAGTTGACCTTTATTATCTATTCGATGGGAACCCCATAAAGGATTGTGAGAGTTAAAATCACCAGCTAGTATAAAAGGTGTGGGGAGTTGAAGGATAAGATCTTGTAGTTCAATTTCATTTAGTGGGTAGGAGGGAGGAATATATATAGAACAGAGGGTAGTATTTAAGGATGGAATATGTGCTGCGACTGCTTCAATGTTGGTAGTGAGGGGTATGTGTGTGTTGTAGTGATTCGTGAAGTAGTAGGGCAACTCCTCCAGAGGCCCTTTCAGCTTGTGTACGGTCCTTTCGTAAGGCTTCAAAGTGTTTTAGTTTAAAGGCTTTGTTGGGGAGAAGATTAGTTTCTTGTAAAAGAATGATAGAAGGGTGATGAGTTGAAATGAGTAATTTAAGATCCTCTAGATTGTTATAGAGTCCTAACATGTTCCATTGAAGAATTGAGGGATTGAAGATGATTAATAGTTATGTGAAAGTTATATATTTGGTATCAGTCTAAAAGAAGGATCTTATTTTAATGAAGGATTAAAGTATAAGTTATGACTTTTTCTTTATTTGTTTAGGCAACAAGTTTTTTGGGTTTTGGTCTAATAATTCATCTACGATCATGTCGTCGTAGAGAGATTCTTTGGAAGAATTTGGGGTATTTTTGTTGGATTTATTAGAGGTTTTATTTGTTTTTAGAGATGGGTCCGATTTTTGTTTTATTTTTATGTGTGGTGGGGTGGTTGTAGTATGTTTTGTCAGGGAAGTAGATGGCGTATCTTTTGAAGTGTGTTGGGACTTTGAGGATGGTTTTCTCTCGGTAGGTTTTGTAGGGGTGGTGATAGGAGTAAAAGGAGGAGGTCTAAGGGGATGGGAGGGAAGAGGGGAGGAGCTAGGAGGCTTGGATGAAGAAGATGAGTTAGAGGATGAGGAGGATTGTTTAGGGGAGGAAAGGTCGCATTGAATTGCGATAGTATTTTGTGCTTTAGCTGGGGATTTTCCCTGTTTAGAAACAACTTCACTGTAGGATGTAACATATGATGGGTTTAATGATGTAAATTTCTTTTTGGCTTCGAAGTAGGATAGTTTCTCAATTGTTCGGATCTTTTGAATTTCAAACTCGTATTTATATTTAGGACATCCTTTGTAGCGAGGGGAGTGGTCGGAGCTACAATTAACGCATGTAGATGAAATATTGCAATTTGTAGTTTCATGAGAGGGGTGACCGCAGGAAGGGCTCAGAGACGGAAAAGAACATTTGGTGGCTGTGTGGCCAAACCTTTGGCAATTAAAACATCTAAGAGGGGCAGGGATGTAATGACGAATGCGAAGTGAGTAAAAACCGGCTTTAATTCGAGAGGGAAGAGAGTGAGTTTTAAAAGAAAGTATAAATGTAGAGGAAGGGACGATTTGATTGTCTTTTTTCTGTTGAATTCTTGTGACATTTACTACTCCTTGATCCTTTAGGTTATCAAGGATCTCTTCATCTGTGCAGTTTCCCAGATCAGAGCATGTTACTATACCTTTAATTATATTAAGGGAGGGATGAGGAGATGTCTTAACATCAATATTGTGGAGTTTTTGAAGTTTAGGAGCTAAAAGGGATTGTCTTTCAGAGGATGTTTCAATCATTAATGTACCATCATTAAGTTTTTTAGTGCTGGTTAGAGTGCCAAAATACTGTTCTAATGCTTTGTGTATCAGAAAGGGTGAAGTGTCTTTAAAAGACCCTTCAGTTCTTTTAATTAAAAAATATTTATCATAAGTGTTTAAGATATCAGGTGACTCAATTCTGGGTCTTTTGGACCCGCTTAAGGAGGAAAATTTATTTGCGGAATTTTGTTCCCACGAGTAGCCTAGGAATCAGCGGTCGACTGTAGCAGAGCCTGGATGCTACAGCAAGGCAGCTTACTACCAGAGGGTGCCCGGTATCTGGAGGAACCGTTCATGACTCGTTATGCAGAGCCATTCATCCCATCGGCACGATATCTTAACACCTTAGGATTTGCATTGACATTAAAGGACACAACAGGACAAAACACAACATGACTCAGGGACCCGGGGTCATCAAGCCCGTATGATTGAGTGAAAGACACTCAATCACTCTGCAATATTAATTAAGGTAATAATTGGTATTAAATGGCATAACTTGGTGATAACTTTTACTATATGAATAAAACGTTATCCCCAAATTTCTCGACTTGAGATTTTTTAAAAAATTTTAAGGAGAGCTATCCCAACAAAAACATATTGAAACATGAATCCGCCTCAAAACTATAAAACATATTTACAGTTATCACCAATGTCAACTATACGGGCCCCTAAATGCAGTGGCAAATACCGATTTCTTTTGGTTATAATTGGTTCAAGGCCTATCGCTTATTTTTTTATTTGAATATTTACACTGTTTGAACTACATGACAATTTTAGAAGATTTTGTTGTATCTTAATATTTTGGGGTCAAATTTAAGAAACATTCTGAAAAGATCCACAAAAGTAAAACCCCAAAAGGTAACGCCCAAGCTGACATTTAAATGCCAAAAAAACGAAAAGTGGGGGGAAAAACCCAAAACAAATTAACTCTCCTGTGGCCAGGACTTTCCCGGGAATAAAAGGCAACGAAAAAGCGGATGATCTAGCGGGGACAGGGATTATCCCCCCATACTGGACCAAATTTGCCCTTGAAGTGACCACCCCAGAACGAGGGGCAAAAGGGAATGGATCCGGAAAAAACCCTGAAAATACTGGAGGAGCCTCGTTAGTATAAGACATGGAAAAGGGCTTCATAAGGGCCCATCCAAAGAATGAAGGAAGAACTACCCATGCAAGTAGGAAAATCTTCGTGTAACAGTAGGTACCCCTAAGAGGACACTATAACCCAAAAAGGGAGGACACCTCAAAGATTGGTTCATACAAGAGGAACCCAGACAAGAATATGAGACAAAGGGGAAAGAAACAGCCTACCAAAATTCCTATGCAAAATGTGAAGCGTTAACGGGCATTATTTGAGCAGAAATGGTCCACAGGAATATATTAACCAACCAGTATCAGGTTATACACACTTGTAGAAGGAACAAGACTAATGAGAGGATTAGTATAAAAGAAATGGGAGTTTAGACCAAAAACCTTAAGTGGTGCCTTTAGTAAATCTAGGCTCCCGGGGAAAAAAAAAGAAGGAGAAAAGAATATGCATATTTATAATGCACAATAAGTTTCTTATACTCATCTGGTCAAAAGAAGTGGCCACTTCATTGGTAACATTTTTAGTGCCTGCCCTAAAATGTTACCAATAAAACATAGTTGTTTGCCTTAGGGATATTACCCCACCTATGCATACAAAATTTGGGGTTTTAATAAGAAATATTGTTAAAGCTATTGATCCAGGGAAAAAGAAAACCAAATTTAAAACAAATTTTTGAGGCCTATCTAGGCAAAAATGAAAGGGGGGGTATATTTGCTGATTCAAAAATGGGAATAATAATGACAGATAAAATATCCTATAATATGCAAGAAACTAAAACTACTTCTAAGATTTCTATGAAAACTATTTAATACTTATAAAAACATGGAATGTAACATGTCTCTTAAACCTTTACTTTTGAATTCTTATCCCGACTTTTTTCCAAAATTTGGGGTTTATTTTAGGAGACAACCCGACGAACTGTTTAAACAATTATTTCTGCCCGGAAAACCATATCAAGGTAATAAAGTGTCTTTTCCCTTTGCTAATTTTTTAAAAGATTGTAAAAAAATATCGCCGTTAAATATTCAAAACCTATTTTAATGTACAAAAATACTATGGGTGATGAATAAAATCTAAGGCTGTTTTCGGCTTTTTCTACCTGTTTTACATTTCAATCCCCCTTTTTGTTAATGTCACAAAGAAAGTTAACCACTTCCAAATTATCTTTTATGGAAAGGGGGGAAATAAAAAATAAATATTTTTTTTTTCAAAGTTTTGCTGGTGGATTAACAG
The DNA here is from genome assembly GCA_019359885.1 of Listronotus oregonensis. Taxonomy (NCBI): domain Eukaryota; kingdom Metazoa; phylum Arthropoda; class Insecta; order Coleoptera; family Curculionidae; genus Listronotus; species Listronotus oregonensis. The sequence goes on from JAHBCN010003862.1 coordinate 36,847, forward strand.
TTTATTATTAACCAAGGTTAAGATAATCGTTTTTATTCAAATATCTCGGCCTTTTAAAGTACTGAGATTTAAAATTAGAGTCTACAATTTTAATACCCTTTCTTGACGGGAAGTTTTTACTGATCTGTATATTTAAATATTCGTTTTTTAATAATACAGACAGTTTTTTTAATTAATATAAACAGGTCAATAAAAAACTTTTAATTAAAACAGAGTATAACTAAATTGGTCCCAAATTTTTGATCCCCAGTACTTTAAAGGTCGAAATTTTAGTGGAACTGGGTCCCTATTTTGTATACGTGTTTTGGTTTTTTTTGTTCAAAAATGAAAAAAATAACGTCTTTTTTAGTATATCTTGCTTTTGGGGAAACCTAACCTTTGAAATGAATAAAAGTACAGAATTGGGGTCTGTTAGGTAAAATGAAGCAACTTTTTAGTGACAATGTGACAAAGGAAACTTAGGGTTTAAATTACAAACTTCTAACATACCATCAAAATATACGATATTACCACCCCTGTTCCCAGTCAAAATGTGAAATATATGTTCTTATCCAAAAAAAGTGGTACATACCTTTGAAGGTTTTCGATCTTTTAAATTAAGGTAAATATTTATGTTAACGCTAAAGTTAAAAAATACAATTTTTTTTATTGGTTTAAGTTTTAATTTTATTAGTAACGAGTCCTAGTATAATTCTAGACCCTATTTAGGGTGAACAGCCGAGTGCCCAAAAGGTAAATTTATATTCCATTATTTTTTTAAAAACAGCCTTGCGCTAATTTGAATCTTTATTGTGGAATAACTGAAAAATTTAAAAGCCGCTTTATAAAGATATTTCTATTTTCTACATACCCAGTCTGCTTTAACATTCTATGTTATGACTACAACAGATACCGCCCTAACAGATCTAGAGAATGCTTGGAACGCAGGATGTTCTGCTATAATTCCCCGTGAAGTCAAACACAAGTACAAAAAAAAACTTTTAGCAATTTATAACTGGTGCAATATTTCTATTTCTAATGTTTGGAAATTACTGATCGCTTAGTTGTACTTACCAATCAAAAAGTCGGGAATTATTCACTTATCGATCAGTAATTTGTAAACATCATTAACAGATGACATAACCCAACCCATTTAAAATTCCAGTTTTCCTGAGCGTGCAAAATAGTATATAAAGTATTAGGTTTTGTAAGTACTCTCTACTGATGGGATATGTTTTTGGGGATCGTACGATTTAGATCTCCAAAACAAAATAAAAAATTACTGAACATGATGCTCACGCTATTTTGCAAACTCAAAATATTGAGTTGATTAAGAATGGAAAAACATATTGTTAGATATATTAAACACTTTAATTAAATACATTACTTGTATATTGTGTTTCTAGGACAAAAATTTTTTAATTTTTCAAATTTTTATTACATTTGTCACGGGTTTGTCAACTTTAAAACTTGTTTAATTCGACTTTGTGTGAGATATATATATATATATATATATATATATATATATATATATATATATATATATATATATATATATATATATATATATATATATATATATATATATATATATATATAAATATATATATATATATATATATATATATATATATATATATATATATATATATATAAATATATATATATATATATATATATATATATATATATATATATATATATATATATATATATATATATATATATATATATATATATATATATATATATATATATATATATATATATATATATATATATATATTAAATCTTTGCAAGCTTAGTATCGTTTAAAAATCTGTATATTTCTAACTAAGGGATATATGCTGCCAGTTTATGTAAAACAAACCGACGAAAAATAATTATCGTGGTCCCTTTTTTCATTGTAGCCAAAGTCAAGAAAGTTTTAGCGAAAAGGTAAGTCGGATTTTGGTATTGGATAAAAGGGATTCATCTAACTACAGTTTTTTAAGGTTTGCCAGGATAAGGGACACAAATGATTTTGTTTAATAAGTCAAGTAAATTAAAATATTTTCCAAAGTTTGGGTGTACAAACGTTTAAATAATAAAAAGGCCAGTATAAGTGTTTTTTGTATTTGTTCAAAAGTACTATTTAACAGACTCATTTTAGTCCGTAAAATAAAGCATTTCGGACTCAGTCCAAATAAGTCCAAGGCAACTTATTTTATTACAATTTTTGTATTGAAAACACCTAATTTTTTTAAATTTTGACATTTTTTAAGAAATTAACTGGCTTTGTCAAACGACTAATCATACACAATAAAATGTTTGCTTGTAACACGTGCCTTAATTAGTTTTGGAACTTATCTGCAACATTCGAATTAAGCCCAGCTAGTCCGGAAACACAGCGATTCGTTGTGTTCCGGACTTGTTACAGATAACTATTTTAACCGATACGAAAGGGGTATTTATTTTACGAATCATTACCTTTAGGAATTAAACTACAATAAACTAAAGAAATAAGAAATTATAGGAAATAAAAATAATTTAAAAAAAAACGGTCATGTGTACAGGGTAGCTTTTCGATGGATTTTTAAGGTATTGGGAAAACTACAGAAAGCAAGCAGAAAATCCTGATATACGCATTCTCAAGTTCAAATTTTAAAAACAACTATCATGAAGTCAAACTCTGTCAATGACGCATCGCCTTGCCTTTAGAGTGCCCCGGGTTGTGACGGCGTCAGGAAATCAATTCCAGTGGCATTGTACATTTTAAATAAATGTGATACAAAATTTCGTCAAAACATGTATCTTTTACAAACAAACTTGTTTTCCACATTTTTGATCAACCTCTAAATTAATATATTATATTATTTAATTATTCGGATTAATGGAAAATGTAGATTTTTACTAAATTTTGCACCTTCTATTTTGAGGTCATAGAACACAAATTTCTCATAGTTTTCCAAAAAAAAACATACATTTTTTATCTTTCATTTTCTCGATTTAATGTTTGCTACATAAAAAAAAATAATAAAATTTCAGCATTGGCATAGAATTGAAAAGACGTAAAAACAGAACGATGACAATCAAGTAGTGATGAGCAAGGCAGGCCAGGCCAAAACCGAGGCTAGTCTTGGTCTTGGTCTTAGTCTTTACCAAGTCACAGGTGTGATCTTGTGTGCAAGCCCAAAGAGGTCTTGGTCTTGGTCTTGCACCACCACCCGGTCTTGGTCTTGCTCTTGGATGTGGTCTTGGTCTTGCTGCAAGAGTCTTGCTGGTCTTTTCTATTCAGTAATAATTTAAACTAAGCAATCGTAAATAAAATATATAGTTTTTAATGCTACAAATAAATAAGATGGAGACTATATTTTTACCTTACATGTACAGGAGGTGCGATTTCGACTGTTTTAACGAAACTCGTATTTCCCTGACCAGATAGAAAAAAAATTGACGCATAGGTGTCTTGGGCTCGATTGTCAAAAATTAGATGAATGGTGAAAACCGCATCACGAAGAAATATCTATCGGTATCCGAGATATAGGGCGTTTTTTTCATTTTTTGGCCATTTGAAAAAATTCGTAAGTCCGTCATTTTGAAAACTTCCCAAAACAGTGTAAACATTCTTAAGGCACTTTTGAGTGGAATCCATTTTGGACTCTCAGATTTTAAAATTATTTCTAGTTCATTTGAAAATATATAAAGCTTAGTTTTTTAAATATAAATCATACTTGGCCATGATCTCAAAAAATTGTGATATTTTTTGCTCTTTCAATGATATATTGTTATTCATATTTATCTTTGAAATTGAGCGAGATATTTCTGTTTTTAATTTTTTGCTATAGTAGTATGGAAAAATCAGTGCTTGTCAAAGTCAGGTAAATCATTTATTATTTTATAGTAACTGATTGGAACTCCGTTTTATTTGAGAAGATTGCAAAACTGTATGAAAATTACGAGAAAGTTGACATGTTAAAGTGGGGTTTCCTGTCTGGTGAAAATTCCGAGGCCGCAAGTGAATTATTTTTGAATAGATTTCCTAAAACGTCGTCATCCAGAAAAAAAGACTCTTTCAAGTTCTGAAATAAAATTTAAAAAATTACTAGTTTCGGGAAAGTCGGGGGCCATGAACGTATGCAGTTGATGATAAAAGTGAAATTGGGGAACTAAATATATTGGGTGAGTTTTAAAAACCACCCTAACACGTCTCATCGATCGTTAGCTGAGGTAACAGGTGTTGAGAAAACTAAAGTTTTAAAAATCCTTAAAAAGCACAAATTTAAAGTACAGAGTAAGAAAAGTTCATCATCTTCTGAATGGGGATTTCCAAAGGGTTACATTTTGTCAGTGGTATTGAATCAGTGCAGATTGAACAATAACTTTCATATGAACGTTATCTGGACAGATGACTAACCAAAATAGATCCCTTGGGGGAAAATATACAGGTCTAATTCATATTATTGGGCGACAAAAAACCCGCATTTATAGTGCCCGTAAACAGACAAGGACGTCAAGGTTTCAATTTTTGGGGTTTGGGGTTTTTTTGGTGGTCGGGTTTTGGGCCCCATTTTTTTAATGAAAGTTTAACCGCACAAGATTATGTAAATATTTTAAAACATATGTTGCACCATTTTGGAAGGTTTCCCATTAGCGCAGGCTCGAAATATCCATTATCAGCAAGATGGTTGCCCTCCGCATAACAACGAATTACAAGTGTTTTTTTGAATCAAGAATTTTAAGATAAATGGTTGGGTTTTACTATGGATCTATACTATGGCCTGCTAGGCCCTGCGACTTCCCCCCCATTAGATTTTTTTATGGGGAAAAATTGAAGGATATAGTTTTTAAAGGAAAAACCCATCGGCCTTGGAGTTGCAAGTAGCGACTAGGCAAGCTTTTGGTGCGATTAGACCTGTTGAACTAAAAAAAACGCTTGTTAATGCAGTGAAAAAAAGGTGTTTATTATGTTTTGGGGAAAAGAAGGAACCAACTTTGAATATCAAACTTTAAATAAGTTTTTCCATGGGTTCTGGTTTTCTTTTTAAGCTCGTTTTTATTATAATATTCTTCGTTCTTTATTATAATATGTTCATAAATAAAGTTTGTAATTTAATTGCATTTTTTTTTAGTCTGTGTTTGATAGTTGACATTTTTACATGGCCTCTTAACAAAAATGAAACAACTGGTATGCTATTTAACGGGCTTTGAAAAGTCCCGATTTTTTTCCATGGCCTACTATAGCAAAAATTAAAAAACTGAAATATCTGGGCAATTTCAGATAAGTATGAATAATAATATATTATTTTAAAGAGAAAAAAAATAAGCAATTTTTTGAGATCTGGCCAACTATGATTTATATTTAAAAAAACTAAGCTTTATATTTTTAACAAACTAGAAATAATTTTAAAAATCTGAGTAGTCCAATAGATTCCACTAAAAAATTTTTGCCAGAATGTTTACACCGTTTTGGGAAGTTTTAAAAATTTTGGGATTTACAATTTTTTCAAAATGGGCAAAAAATAAAAAAGACCCCCATATTTTCGGATTCCTTAAAAGAGTTTCGGGATGCAGTTTCCCATTCATCTAATTTCAATCGAGCCCAAAACCTATGTCAATTTTTTTTTCTGGTCTGGAAATACGTGTTTCCTGTTAAAGCAGTCGAAATCGCACCACCCCTGTACATTTAAATTATTTTTAAAGGATATTTTAAATTTAGGGGGTTTATTTATTAATAGTCTTTTATTTTTAGTGATAGGAAATATTAAAATGTTTTTAAAAGAAAATAAAATTACAATATTGGAGTACTCTGAGGGCAGAAAAAAACTTTTAATTTCAACCAGATGTGAAATTTCCATGAAAAAGGTTGATAAAAGAAAAAATTTTTCAATTAAAGGTATTTAGAAAGCTTTTTTAGTTCAAATAAAATTTTTATGTTCAAATTAGTCAAACATTTTACAAAATTTTTACCAAAAACTTTTTTTAAACATTCTGGGTTACAAGGGGGCTCGATGGGGGCAAAAATCGATATATCGACCCTTTTTAATGGGAAAACTGAATATACAAAAATTATACAAAAAAAGGGGGTAAAATGTAAAATTATTTTCTTTTCAGAATTTTTCCCAAAAAAACCACTACCACTCAAAAAACTTCCATATTTTCCTTTTAACCCAAAATAGAAAAAATTTCAAAAAATTCATTTAAAAAAAACCTTCCCCGTATATTATGCTAGAAATTCCTGAACTGTTATATGGGGACAATGTCGACGTAGATGGTTTTTATATATCATTTTCGGTTTGACAAAAAAAACGTCCCATTTAACTTTTGGCATTGTTTTGTTTTCCGTCTAAACCGGAACTGAAATTTAAAATCCCTTTTATAAAAATAAATTCCCCATATAAAATGACAAAATATTTTATTAAACCACCACTTTTACATTTATATCTTAGTTAACAATCTAATGATGCTGCTTCTTACAGTGTATGTACAAAAATAATGTTTCCTGGATTTTGGGAAAAATTTTTATCAGTAATGGCATCCTAGACACCTAATTAAAAAAAAAAAACATTAGGAATAGGTAAGTAATTTTCAGCTTCTATAACTTTTTTTTACTCTTAGTTTCTCTGTCGTAAACAGTTATATTTTGAAACATGTTACTGAATATACTAGTTATTTGTTTTTAGATAATTTTATTAAAAAACGAAGTGATCGATTTAATTATTATTTTATTAAAACCTGTTACTCATAAAATAATCGCCTTTTAGGCAAGTTTCGACACATTTTTTGTCATGTCTGTATGAAATACCTCTTTAAAATTTTAAAATTGAATATTATAATTTAAAAAAAAGTGAAAAAAGTGCAAAAGTCTTGCAGGTCGGTCTTGGTTTTGCGTAGTCTTGCCTCTCGGTCTTGGGTCTTGGTCTTGGTCTTGCATACCCCGGTCTTGGTCTTGGTCGCAAAGCGAGAAGGCGAGTCTTGGTCTTGGTCTTGGTCTCGGTCTTGGTCTTGCTGAAAGCCCCAAGACCAGACCCAAGCCCAAGCCCGGGTCTCCTCATCACTAAATCCAAGTTACCCGACTTCCCAAATTTCCCACCACCGATCTTACAAATTCAATATTAAATACGTAATTTCCCGCTTTTGCTTTATCAAAAAATATCTACTATATAGGAACAAGAAAGCCCCAAAATCTTCAGCTTGAAAACCCAAAAACGATTTGGGTCTTTCAGCCCCCTTTAGGTATTTTTTGATCAAACCGCCGTGAAACGAAGGTCCGCATAACAATCAACATTTAAAAAAAACTATTACAACGGCAACAGGTCAACATTTTGAATTTCGAGTTGAATTCGGACTTAAACTTTTTAGAAGATCGACACTGTAAAAAAACCGTCCCGGTCTCAAAATAACCTATAAACCGTGACGTATCGGTGTTCAACAACGTTCGACCCCCCCACATTTCTTTTTGAAAATTAAGGGTTTTTTCGTACTTTTGAGTAATTTTTTTAAATATTAAAATAGTATAGTTTTTTAAATGTTTTTGGTCCAAAGTAGGTTAAAATGTAATTAAAAAATTTAATGATTATTCTTCTAAAATACTATAAGAAGGCCAAAAAAACAACTTCTGATTCATTTTAACAATCAAATAGGGTGTGCAAAAATGAAAAAACCCCATTTTTTCATTTAAACCCCCAAATAATTCCCTAATATTATGTTTATTTCCCTTTTTTAAAATTCTGAATCCCTTTTGGAAAAACTTTTTTTTAGTTATTTTCGGGTTTTTTTAAAAATCCCATATGTTCATTTTAAAAATTTAAATTTGTTTTTTTAACTTTAAACTGATTTTTTTTTGTAAATGAGATTATTTTAAAAGTCTTTAAAATTTTCATATTTACTAAAATTAAAAACCTTAACAACACTAAATCTTTATATACAATTATATCCCTAAATAAGATAAACTATAATAAAATTGACACAAAACAATATTTATGTACTAAAAAATAAAATTTTACAATATTTAGAAATTACCTTGTATATATTAAAATTTAAACTCACAAAATCTGTCCATAATTAAATAACTAAATAAAATTATCAAAACAGCACGAAAACCCTGTCGATACGCCTATTTTAAAGTCTGTTCAAGTTGTAAACTAAGAAAAATGTGTGTTGTAAATTTATTGTCTTCTCCGATAACAATGATTTCAATACTTTTGGCGTGCTTAATGCAATCGCTGGCTGGTAACTTATTCTCGCGAATTATGACAACGTGGCGATGAAAGTTTTGACCAGTTCACTGTTATTTGAACAAAAAGTATATCATAAGGGAAAAATCATTTACTAGTGTTAGATTTTTATTCAGCCGCTTCGTCGTTGGGGGCCCGGTATTAAATAGTCACTGACCAGAAATTTTGGACTTTAGGTATACAAGGGTAAAAAAATCTTGACTAACTTAATTCTTCTCGGTTGGGGGCTTTTCCAAATTTTAAAGATTTTAGTACATCTCTGTTTTCCGTTGTTAGTAAAGATAGAAAAAAAAGGTAAATGTTTTTATGTAGAACTTTACGTTTTGAATTTACTGGCCCCTTTATTTTATTAGTTACTGTTTTTAAAAATATAAATTTAAAAGGTTTTTGAATGGACACCCTGTATATTATTTAACTATTTGTCTTTCAATAAAATTACCTATCTATTGATACTACACACTTTATATTTATTTTTAAAAAAAATTTGGGTTTTTTATAAAAAAAAAAAAACTTTATAAGATTTAAAATTTTGGGACACCCGGGATAAAAATTTTGATTGCAATAATCTCATTAATTTTTAAGTTAATTTCTTTACTGACAAATTAAATTTTAAAATATTTTAATTAGTGAATATTTTGAATATACTGTATTTTGATTTGCGGACCCATATATTTGATTTGGATTTTTCGTCATATTTATTTCTTTTAAAAAAGCTATATAAGCCACAAAACTCTTGTAATTTTGGTTTTCTTTATAAGCCCAGGTTAAATTTATTTTCTAGAATAAAAATAAAAAGTAAATCAAGTCTTTTAGTTCAAGATAATCATCTTGCAGACACACCTGGTTTTTTTTTTTCTCTTTCCTTTTCTTAATTGCTTTTAAGCTTATTTTAAAAGCCTGGATGGTTTTTAAACATCCTAATTTATAAAATTGGGTTTTGACTAATCTCAGCACATTTTGGGTTTTTGGGCTTTGGGTTACCGCCTGTGTTGCTAGATAAGGCTGCCTCGAGGAGTTCTTTTGGTTTGGATCAAGTTAAGTTGATAAGAAAAAATGTTTGGAAGACTTTTTATTAAAAGTATAAATATAAATCCTAAAAATTCCCTTTTTTGGACAGTTTGGATAACATTTTAAAAAAGTTTTATTCCCTGGGTTTGGGATAATCAACTTGCAAATATTAAAATTTTGTTTAATTTCAAGTCAATCCTGGGGACTACAAGACTTTGGATATAATCCCATAATCTAATCTCATATTACTTCTAGCGCCCCGTTGACAGCAAATATTAACAAATTATAGAGTATATCTCTTGCCTGAAAGATTTGCCTGTATTGGATTCCGAAAGAGTTTTAATAACCCCCTTGTATCTTGAAGCTCGGTTAAGTTGGGCACGGGACTTTCCCAAATAGTAAGTTTATTTAAGGTAAATTTCCTCTTTAACTTTTTATCGTTAAAGTGTATAATTAATTTTTAAAATTGATTTAAAATTTAGAAAGAAAAAAAAATTTTAAAAAGGGAAACATGATAAGAAGGCTTAAAAACGAGATTTTCCTAACCTACAGCTCAAACGGGGGTAATTTTTGGGGATGGTTTTCGCTTTTTTACCCCCTTTCTAATTTTGCCCTTTATTCTCTAAAAATGTTTTTCTTTGCCTAAAAAAAAAGAATCGGTTTAAATAAAACAACGGTTTTTAGTTAAAACATCATAAAAAAATTTCGATTGTTCTGTAAGTGAAGTTTTTGGCAAAAATTCACTGAAAAAATTAAGAAAGATTATTTCAAACTTAAGTCTTTTTTTGAAAATCGTTTATTAAGTATTAATATTTTACAAAAAACCCATTATTTATACCCTTTTTGGATCCTTCAAATAATCAAATATTTTGTATAGACTAATTATTGTTTTGACCCTAAAAGCATTTTACCTCCCAAAAACCCCCAAGCTCGGGGAGGGAGAAAACTCTACTACCTTTTTCCTTTGGCTCCACGTCTGATTCTTTTGAGGCCCCGGCCGCCCAGAGCAGTTATCCCATCGACCAATTAGCGTTGAAGCGGGGAAAAAAATTCTGGCCCGGGTTTTTTTCTCTATCACGTTTTTTTCCGCACTGGTGAGCGGCAGGGTGCCTCTGTAAGTATTTTGCTCGAAGAATTTTGTTAAATAAAAATTTTTTTTTAATATTTAATTTTATTCAAAATTAGAATCTATTGATAATACAATGTGATATATCTATAAAATTTTGTATATTTCTTTGGAAGCCCTGGGGGATTATTTTTATTTTAATATATTGCATTTCCCAATAACGTTAGATACATACGTGTCACTGATAACCTCCTTTTTTGACTTCTGGCTTAGTACTTATTTTTTTAAAAATACTGAAGAAATAAAAAAAGGGTTATCAGGACGATAAAATAAGATATAACCCTTTTTTAATAAAGCTGTTTTAAAAAAAAAAAATATAATTTTTTTAATTCTTTTTGGGTGTCTTTTTTAAAAAAATGATTACTCAATTAATATATTCGATTTTTCTGCCTCTTCAGTCTCATTTTTGCAACCTATAGTTTGGATACCAACGGATTCATTAAGTTCAAAAAATTCAATTTTCCTTATTGGTACATTCTATCTCTTCTTTTTTGTTTTTATAGGCGTGTCTTTTTTTACAATAAAAATAATACCATATTCAATTTTAGTAACAACAGAATTACCAATAAATATTTAATGTAGTAATAAGTGCTGGACTGGTAAATATTCACTTGTTGTTCACGCAATGTTTTTTACATAATTTTCAAAAAAAAATTTTAATAATGCAGAAATAATCAAAAATTTTTTTTATTAATGAATAAAAATTAAATAATTTAAAAAATGACAAATATAGGGTATTCCTAGGGGGAAAAATTAATTTATTAATGTGTTTATGTTTTTAAGGTAATTTTCTTTATTTTTTTATTATTTTACAGAAAATTCACTATATGCTATTTATTTAAATATTCAATATTTTCTTATTATCATTGTATAATCATGTTAAAATATTTGATGAGGGGTTTTTTTTCCCCAAATTATTAATAAAACATTGACTTTACTACTTAAATATGATTCAGACAAATTAAATATCAAAGACAAAAAACCGATTATACCTAAACAATTAGAATATTTTCTTAGGAATAATTTATTTTATTTTGACATTCATTTTTTAAAATAAATTAAAAAACAATTTGGATAAATTTGGCAAACAGGCCTTTGTTAACTGATTTTCCCGAATTTACATAAAGATAAGGGGTCATAAAAAATTCCGCTGGCGAAATATCTTTTTTAATGGGCAACCCATCAAAATGTGGGGCAATTATAATTTTTGTTTGTATTTCAAATAAATTCTTTTTTAAAACAGACTTCTAATTGATTATTAAATTTTAAATGAAATGGGTTTAATAAAAAAACTTTAAAATAATGCAAAAAAATTTCAGCAGGCTTGTTTCACTAAATAAAGGATGTTGTTAAATGATAATTTAATTAATTTTTTAAAATATTTTTTTAGACAACTTAGTTTTAAAAAAATAATAGGTTCTAAAACGCCTAAAACAATAAATTATAATAGATAAATTTATGGTGGGCATTGAACCTGGAACTCTTTTAAAGTACCTTGTCAAATTCACACTTCTTAATTGATTTAGTGAACTTGATTTTATCTAAATTATTTTACTTCAAGCTAGTACCATCATGTTAAGCTAGTTTCTCATTGTTTTGTTTCCTGTTGACTTGTTTTTGGTATAAACCAGCACGTGATTTCCAGTTTATCATTTCATCTTTTTTAGTTTTTATTTCCTAAACTAATATAATTCCTTTTTTATTATTTGAAAAACAAGAGCTAAAATATAATCTGCAGTTGTTGAAAAAGGGGGGTAACGTTAATTTATTAAAAAAGTACATTTTCTTTTTTTTGGGAACATATTAAATTTATTTTTAAAACTAATGCTACATTAAAGAAAAATTTTTAAAAGAATTGTAAGTAATATTTTATGAAGAAATATTAAAACACGGTTTTTCAAGCGTTTGGAAAAAAAGTTGAATTCCTGTGCCTCTCATAACTAGGTGATGAATCAGTCGAAATTTAAAAACCCTAGATTTTTCGTTCGATAATCTCTTTCCCTAGGTAACGCGGAAAAGGGGTTTTTCGAAATTCCAATTTATTACTTTTTGGAAATACTTTGAAACGAAAAACGTGTTTTTGTGAAAAAATTGCTTATTTAATACTGTAAATAAAAAATACAAATTAAAAAAATCGTCCCTTCCCCCGTAAATTGTACACAAATGTGCAGTAGTTTATTACAGTTATTAGGAGCTTTAAAGTTAACAAAAATTTGTTTTAGGGGGTTTTATAAGGGTTTCCCCCAACACTTGCCCTTTTTCTTTTGCTCCATTCTAATTTTTATACAATATTTTTTAAAAGGTTTTCCATTTAGAAAATCAAATTTAAGTGCAAAATAAAGTTTAAAAAATGTTACATGCCCACAGTCTGAATTTTCGTATGCTGATTAATCCTCCAAGAAAAAAAAATTTTTTTTTTTTTATTTGTGTGTCTTTCATCTAATCTTTATTACTGTTGCAATCCTGCATTTTAAGGTCCTGTAAGGTCTTTTTGAAAACAAAAATCTCATTGGTTGTTCTTAATTGTACTGTAGGAACTTGAGAAATACCTACTCTACTTCGACCTGAAAAGATCTTTTGTGAAAACCCCACGTTAGTTAGTGGAACCCCTCTCTTCTTAGACTTTTTATTTATTTATTTAACAACAGGCGGATACATACAATATCAGCTTTTAGTTTTGTTTTAAATGGGACATGGAACACAAAAAAAAATTATTCCTTTTTGTCAGTTCCTTATACTTAAAAACACTAATTAAGTTGTACCTATATTCTACTACCAATACTCTAACTACAGATTACACTACTATTTTTACCATATAATACATTCTTAATTTTCTTACAAAACATTTTATTAAGAGTCACCAAATATATCACAAAATTGTTGATATTTATTATAATTTATGATCATTGAATTTGGGAGATTTTCTTTGATAGTTTATCCTATAATATGTCTTAACATAAAAATTCTAAACCCAAACCCAAATTCTAGTTCGGTTTGGGGGACACACGGGTCACCGATTTTAAAGTTACATTATCAAACTTTTAATCATTCATAATTTTAAAAAAAATGCAATGCTTGTAAAAATTTTCTTCTTTTAAATAAAGTCAAAAGGTTATATCTTTTAAGTTTACTGGGTAGTTGTTGTATACATGTTGCTTTTTAATATAATATCTGATATACGAATAATTTTTTTTATTTGTTCCAACTTAATAACATATTTTGTAATAGCATGGAACCAAAATAATGCTGGCATAATCTAATTTTGACCCGAAACTGTTAAAGTGTAGTTAATGTCTGTATAGATTTAAGTTTTTTGAATACGTAACAAATCCTAGATTTCTGTAAGCCTTACTTTTCTATATCTTTAATATGATGTTGGAAAGATAGTTTAATTAAATTTACTAAATCTTTATAAAGTTCTACTTTTTGTGAATGTGAAATCTAATATGTTTACATTTTTCAATATAAAGATAAGCGGTTCTTCCCTCCAATCATACACCTATTTGGATCATCTGAAGATCAATACAAAACATTAATGTTTTCCCAATTTTGTTAAATGTTTTTAACGTCGTCTCAAAAAGAAGATGTTTTTAATTTTTATAAAATTGTTCAGTCGTTGATAAATAACCAAACAAAGGGACCCCGTTTGGACCTTGCTTCTCCTGATGTAGCATAAAGTAGAGGATTTATTATTTATAGATACAAACTGTTTTCCGATCTGTTATAGGATTTTAAAAATACATCAATCTTTCGAAAAAAAATTTAGATAACTTATTAACTTTTAATATTGTGATACACTTTGTCAAAAGCTTTAGCAAAGTCAGTATATAGTGTCCACCTGACCCCTCCCAGAGCCTTTGTCGTGAATTTAAATCAATCAAGTTTCTAGATCTATTCTAAAAGCATGTTTATAATTTGAAAGTTTTTCTTTGACTTAATAATTTAATCTCTGACTTAGAATAATCTCAAAAATTAGCAATTTGATAGGGGATTGATAATTTCAATAAAACACTCTGTTAAAGGAAAAAAATTTTAATTGGCAATTTTAATATATCTGGAAAGGTTTTGGTTTTTAAAAAGTGAAATATCATTTAAAGTGGTTTCATAATTTACCTTTAAATATATCTTGGTAGGTTTAGGGCCTTGACTGTTTTTATTTTCATATTAACAATAGCTTTAATAACTTCCTCTTCCGATACCGACAGTACAAAACCACATCTAGATTATCATCATCACAGCTCTCTTTTTTTTCAGTTCCTGGAGTCAATAAACTGACCCAAGATAAGTCGTAAGGCTGAGCCTTTCCTCCCCCAACATCAGAAGTCTTAAAGGTCATCCTTGGTTTGAAAGTGCCTTTACTATAATAATTTAAAAATTTTTGGTCTTGCTGTGGGGGTGCTTAGACTGGGTTGGTATTTATGAAAAATTCTATGTCCCAGTCAAAATGAAATCCGTCACACTGAGGAATTTTGTACGTTTTAGTTTAGTTAATTCAAGTTTTATTTCTTAAATTTTTTTAGTAAACAAGGTTACTTTCTGATTTTTTGAACAAATATACCATATTTTAAAATTTGGCTTTTTAATGGACGTAAAAAGTAAATTTTCAGAAAACAAGAAAAACGATATTAGAAAAAGAAAAAAAAATGTTGACAACTTTGGTTTGAAATTTTAAAGGACATTTGTCTTTAGAATTACTTTTGATTTTCAGAAATTAAATAATTATGTGTGAAAAATCTTTTTTTACTAAAAGGAATTTTTGTGGCTTCAAATAAGAAGGACATGCATAAAAGATTTTTATTACTTTAATAAACAAAATTTTATTTCAAAAAAGATAAAATCTGAAAATTAAAAAAACATTAAATTTTAATAGAACTAAGATAATAGTTAAAAATATTCATATTTGTGGACAAAATTTATAAAAATAAGTAAAATTAGTTATTTCAATAACCACATTTTTACAAATATTGGTTAAATAATATTAAAATAGAACAAAATCGGAAAATCTACAAAAAAAAAAAAACACTTTAGTTGTAGTATCTTCCTTTAATTAAAACTATTTTGTAAAATGTGAGCGAATCTAGAAGAATGAGTATCAGATGGAGTTTTTTTCGAATGACAATTATTTTACCCTGGTCTCTCGAAATAATCTTTGGAATGAATCTAATATTATTTGTTTTTGTTAATCTTTTGCAAAACTTTAATTTTATAAAATATTTTTCCTTCCGGGAATACTTTTGGCTAATCGTAACCGTTGGATCTCCTTTGCCCTAATTGATTTGATTGAGTTTTCGAAGTTTAGACATTGATCATGAGTTAAGTAACAAACATCAAAGGTTTGCCTCGGCTTCTAAATTAGTAAGATTCTCCCTGGATTTTAAAATCCCCCGGTGTTTAACTTTTTTCAATTGGCATGGAAGTCCCTTATTTAAATGTGACATTAATTTTTTTATTAATATATATCAATTAAAATGCAATAATGCATTTGACCACCCCATTCTATGAAACATCAAAAAGAAAAAAAAAGGGGTTTTTTTATGGAAAAACAATTCTCTCTTAAATGTTTTTATAAATGGTAAAAAAGTTACTCAATACCTAAATTCTTCAGATTTACCTGGTGGGTTATAAATTTAAAATATAAATTTGATTTTGTTTATAATAAAAGCACTCACGTTAGAAACGGACATAGTTACCGCTTGTGTCTGAATGGCCCTTTGATTTTGGACAGCCTCTTCTTATTTTTGTTCTTTTCAACCCCCCGCTCTTTGTTTTCAAAATGTTTCTTGTAGTTATCTTCAAAAATTGTTTGATTTATAGCCATACTTTTTTCCCTTAATCCTTTTTCCCTTGAACCGAAAATCGATAAACTTTTCTTTAAACACGACAAACGAAAAAGTATAAGTTCATTATCGTTCTCCCCAAAAAATTATCTTTGTATAATTTAACAGTTGAGGTTTGTTTTTTAAATGTTTGCTCCAAGTAGACTTTTAACTTTTTTCCACAAAATGGGATGGTTTCATTATTTTAAAAAAAACCCCTTGATTTTTTTTTTATCGTTTTCATGGTTTTCCATTATTATTTGCCTTTCGTTTTTTCACTATTCCCGAGCTACTCCTTTTTAGCCAGCCTTTATCAATTTCTTTAATCAAAGTGCCAAAATCATTCGTTTTGAAATTTTAGTTTCGTTATTTACCTTATTGGTAAATGTGTGCGATCTCGATGGACCAGCAGTATAACTACGTTTTGAAGTATAATCTACTAGAAACAGGCCACCTTTTTCCTCCCCCCGATAAACTCTAAAATTTTGAAAAAAATTCTCTGATCTTCCATGGGTACAGCCTTCATTCTTTTTTTTCTTAAACAGGTTTTTCTAAATCTCTGTTTGTTTTTCGTAAGTTACTTTTCCATCTTTTATACTGTTGTATCCTAAATAGTTCTTCCCTTCATTATAATTTTATTCTCCCAGTTTCTGTGTCTTTTTGATCTATTTGATGGACTTCTGCTGTTTATTTTCATTCATTTTGTTTAATCCTCGATCATTTAATTTTTGTTCCCGAATGTCCAACTGGGTTTTAAACCACTGTTTTTCAAAATAAGCCATGTTCCCCTGGATCATCCAAATCGATAACTCTAAGGGGAAAACTATTCACCAGGAGATAGGCATTCTTAAATTAAATATTTAAATGTTCTTTATCTGTAGTGTTAAATAAAATGAGATCTTTATGTTCATAGCATTAACTCTATTTTCAAAGGTTGTAGATCTGTGGTGCTGTATATCGTTAAGTTTGGAAGATATACGCGAGAACTATTACATGGAACATGGCAAAATTTTCTTTTGGAACATCTGGCCCCTGTTGGAATCAAATGAAATTGTTTATTTTAATAAACCCATCATAGTTTTATATCATTCTAATTATTTTGGTTAAGAACTATTTGGTGAGATTTTGTTCAGAAGAAGGTGTATTTCCTGGTTTTTTTTTTGTTGCCATTTAACAAAATAAACTTCTGTTTCTAAACCAAGATTGCATTGCTTTTGTCTGAATATTCAAAAACCAGTTGAATGTTGAACTATATAAAATCGTAAATTTAGTTAAAGAAAGGGTTTTAATGGCCTATACGTTTGTTGCATTGCCAGACGGAAATGGGGAAAAATAAAAGAAATTTTTAAAAGGTGGTATTTTTGTCTAAACTTTTAAACAAAAATTGTGATTTTTTAAATATATTTCTACGTGCAATGCAGTTTCCGGATCATTTAAAAAAGACTTTTAAAAAAAAATAAAAAAAAATTACAAATGAATTTAATATGGCAAAGAATACATTTTTTTTTTATTGGATATCAACAATAAGTAAAAAACCCTATATAGATTATTTAGGCAATTTTAGGTTATTTTTTTTAACCCTCTTTTATATAAAACTTTGTATTGCAACCTTTAATGAATTAGATAATTTTCTTTGGCGGCCCAAATTTTCACTTTAATCAAAAAAACTGGGTTCCCCTTTTCAAAAAAATTTTGGGTGAAAAACTTTTCTAACGAAATTGGTTTGATTAAGTCAGGTTGCGATGAAGTGTTGTCAAATGGTTTGTTTACTGGTAACGTTAAAAGAGGATTTATAAATGGTTCCGTCTTTCAATTAGTCGTTGTTAATAATATTTTTAAATTTTCAAGCTCTTCTTTTGAGCATCCGCTCCAAAAATCCCTATTCTTTTATTTTCCCCCAAAAGTTTTTTCATTTAAGTCTTAAATGGTTTGGTTCAGTGGGAACCTCAGAACGGTTTTACATCGGAAGGCGGGATTTTTTGAAGTTATTTTAATTGTTAAACATTTTCCTTAATCAAGTTAAACTACAATGTCCAAAATTCTATTGTTTAAAATTTTAACATTATTAACTAAAGTACTTTTTAAAAAATTTTAAAAATTTGAGAAGTTCTGACCAATTGGTGAATTAGGATAAATTATATTAAAGTCCCCCAAGTTACAAGTCATATTAAATCTAAAAAAAAATTGTTAAAGAAAATAAAGATACATAATCAGTTAATTTTATTGGGAAAACGTACAACAAATATTAACATGTTTTAAGGGATGTTGACACTTTCCCCCCTTTCTGATGTTAAAGAATCTGGTATCCCTTCAAAATTCTATATTCTTTTGAACCACCCCACTCTTTTATTGTTATTTTGGTTCCTACCCTTCTACCACCAATGATGAGAAAATAATATTTGGGTAAATTTATGTAGCCAGGTTTCAGAAAAGTAAGTATATCATAAGCTAGATCTGATGTATTTAAAATCTGGTTTAGTTTTGTGCCCTACGTTTTGGTAATATAACGTTTCTTTTTCTTGGTTGCCTATCAAATTTAATTTAAATTTAAAAAATTTGGGTATTTCTTTTTATATACTGGGCAACGTGTATCCTTGCTGAGTGCTTTCTTCGACAATCCCATTTTTTACAGTTTGGACAATTTAGTTTTCTTTTTTCTCTTTTTTGGGTCATGATCCCCATTAAACCTTGTTTTTCCCTTGCAGTCCCTTTGGACATCCAAAACCAAAGCACATTATGTTATCTAATTAAATTGAGGTCAATGATCATCGTTTTAAAATTTAAAAACTAGGACGGACTTTTTGATCAATTTCTCTTCGGTTTCAATTTTCTCCTGGTAATTTTTCCATCAGATCCCAAATTTTCTTTTTTATTTCCCGGTTTTGTTAAAAAATTTTTTCAACATTTTTTTCAGGATTATAGCCTATTTCAATATGTAATCACCCCCCAGGTTCCTGCTAACTTCTTTTAGTTGAAAGTCTTGATGTTGTTTTAGGATAGATTTTATTTTGTGTTTTATGATGTAAAGCTTTCCCAAAAACTACTGGTACTGTACTACTTTAAACAATCCCTTCTTAGTTGTTTGGTCTCTCAGAGTAACTTTCTTGAGGGTGCTTAGAGGCAAAGTCAGCTCGTAAATCCTGCACTGTGGTAAATAGTTTAATTAAATAGTTAATAAAACATATTTTAAAATCATTTACATTTTTCCTATAAAATATTATTTCTTATGTTTCAAATATTGAAATACGTTGGACTACTTAAGACCCTTTCAAAGTTTTATAAAAGCTGCATGAACATATCGGAAGCATGAAATGGGCAAAACTTTAGTATCTAATAGTTTTCAAAATTGTTTACCCTTTTTTGTGATAGTCATCTTTTTCACTATTAAAATGTATTTTTAATAGTGTAATAAAATAACCTAAAAACAGGTAAGTTGAAATGGATCTTCATTTATTACAAAAACTAGATTACTTTCTTTTGTCAATTTTTAATAAAACATTAAAAGTTTCCTAAATTTACTTTTAAAAAGCGACTTTTCGGTAGATACAATAAACGTTCTTAATTAAGTCTTGATGTTTGGATTTTTGATAAGTTTTTAAAAGAGATACAAGTCTTTAATAACATATATTTGTTCAATTTCACCTAACAAGTTAAGATTTTAAAAAAAAATTTCTAAATTTTAATTTAAAACAAAACATATATATATATATATATATATATATATATATATATATATATATATATATATATATATATATATATATATATATATATATATATATATATATATATATATATATATATATATATATATACTCTTAAAGTATTAAGCTTGTTCTTTGTTCTTTGTTCTATTCTAACATAGAAAAAATAATATACAAAAAATACCGATATGTCTACAGAAGTATTAGTAACTTATTTTGCTATAAAGATCCCATTTAAATAACGAATTCACGGTATCACAAACAGCCCTTGCTATAAAGTCATCATTTAAAACGTGCAATTGATTATCGGAAGAATTAAAAATTGATATTAGTACAACATTTATAAGAAAATAATCTTTATAGGCTTTGTATCAATTTATGTTAAGGGTAAATTTAACAAATTAAAAAAAATAGTAAAGAGGAAAAAAAATGTTACTAAAGCAATACAAAACAGAAAAAAAAAGGGAAGAAAAAAAGCCAAATAAGAAAAAAAAAAAACACAAAGAAAGAACCAAAAATAAAAACAAAAATATTTAGATTGAATCCCGTTTTAAAGCTAAGCGTTGTTGTATAAGTTATGATTAATTTTAAGTATCTATTAGTTGTAATGTAATGTATATATTATTATCCCCTAAACTTAAAATTATATATAAAACAAAGAGAGAAGCTGGCCAGTGCCATAAAACCTAATTTAAAAAAAAAAACGCGCAATGCATATATTAGGCGTAAATAGGCAAGTTTTCTTTTAAACCCTTTTGAAAAATATCGACCGGTTAACCCGTAGTTTTTTACAACAGTCACATAAAGCTAAAAATGCTTTTAGCGATCCATTAAAGATCTTTGGTTTCAATAATTAAATCTTCTTTTATGCTATTTGTTAATTGATACAACATTTCGTTAGTAATGTATGTCAACCATTTTAAAAGATAACTAAAAACTATTCTTAAAAGCTACGACCTTATACTATTCGTTGATCCAAAGCTTATTTTTTTTACGATTCAAACGGCTCCCCAGATATTTTGAATATCATTAGTGTTGCTAAATACATTTTGGTTGTTAAAATTATTACAACTCTTTTTTTCCAGTGGTTTTTTGAATAATTTTGCTTCCATTGTATGCGGTGCTGTTTGACCAAGCGTATTCGCAACCCCTGACTTCGACGTTTCATCTTATTTCGTATATTTTTGTGTTCTTTAACTCTAATTTCGGTGATCATTTTGTTACCCGATGTATACCTGCTACATTCAAAGGATTTGTAGATACAGTCATTATTTTAAACATTGTTGTCCGTCGTCTAAGAATCTTCTTAAGAAAATTTGGTTTTTAACGAAAACGGTTTGTAGCAGAAACACATCCTGCAGCCGGAAGCTATTTTCCTATTCTATATTCCTCCCAAATTTTTATCTAATTTTAAAAATAAATTTCCCCTTTTAATCGTGACAACACCGCCTTAATAAATTCAAATCCTTTTTAAATTCTTTTACCAGTCTAAATATTTAAACAAACAACCAAGTTGCTTTCGAACGAAGCTGACAGCAAGACCCAAGATGGAAAGGCGCGTCACTACACCAATCAAAACACAAGAATCATGGCCTTTTGGCGTCAAAATGAGCGTGAAACTCCCAGCCGTCAGCTCCGAACGAAGCCAAAAACAAATGAAAGGGGTAAACCTCCCAGGCTGTGCGGCATTGAGACGAGAAAAAAGGGAATTTCAATATGTGTGCTGTTGAGTGAGCTGGAAGGTCTCTGTTTTCTTACCTTAGGAATGTAAAAAAAAAACCTTAGCATTTTGGACAAACCACCGAAATGTTCTATTTAGGTATTTAATAAAATTTTAGTTTTCCATGGTAGTACAATACTACTTTCTATTGTAAGCACAAAAAAAATTTACCACATCTTTTAAAATAATTCAAATTATAAAGTTAAATTTCAAGGTATGCATTTTTTCAGTTAGTAAGATAAAAAATATACTTGTCATAAATTTTAAAATTAGTTTTTCCTTTCATAAAGTTAAAAGGTAAGAATAATTTGGGTTTAAAATATTGTAAAAAAACTGTACCAGGGCAGGCATTGCCGGAAAGTGATTAAAAGGTGATTAAGTTAATGGTATAGGAGGATATTAGCTGCAAAAAAGATAATAACTAAACTTATTGATAAAAAAAAGTTGGTCAATAATTTTATACGAATTCAAGAAGTGAAAGTGGTACCGGGGTCCCAAAACTTCAATAATTTCTGTTTGAACTTTAACTTTTATAATAAAACAATCTAATTTGGCTAACATAATAAATTTGACTCATAGACTTGAAAATTTTCAGTTTTCTAGTTAAATTTAAATAAATTTCTTGCTAAATTCAGTGAATTTTCTCCGATGTTTTTAGTAATTTTGTAACTTTTTGTCATTTTAATAAGTTAGGTCTTTGATAATTTTGTGAACATCTGATATTCAGTAGTAAAAAAAAAATATAAAAAATTTTTTTTAATTTTGACAAATTATTAGTGCCTATTAAAAAGGTATATTTCAACCTTTTCCTTTTTTTTATATTTTGAAATAAACCAAATTCAAGAAATTTGTAAGCATTTTTTTACTTTTAAGAAACTGTATATAAAAAGCGTAACACACGATATTTTGTGGTGTAGTAATTTATATATTTTATTTATAAAAACTTTGTATAATTATTCTATTTCAAATGCTATTTGGTAATTGTCATTCTAGGGCCAAATCTTAATTTGCACCTATTGGTTTCAGGTTATATTTAGTCGATAGCAGAGTTTGTCGCCCTATGGTGCGGAGGCATACCGATTAACGTTTCCCCCATTACTGTTGGAGAAAACATCACTAACCAAATTTTATCAATGAACAAATAAAAATTTTTGGATCAAAAAATTTTTAATTTTTTGAAACCATAACATTTTTTTAACGTTTTAAAATAAATGCGCATTTTTTCCATTCCCTTTTACCACAATGTTAGAATTTGTCGCTATCTATAACATTTTTAATTGCGCCAATCAGCTAGGTTTAATTAACATTTTAAAATCACTTTTTTGTAATTACGGCCCCCGGAACTTCATAAGTTAAAAAAATTTCGAAATTTCGCTCGTTAAAATCCCCCTGTGACTTCTGACAAAGGACAATGGACGTCAAACTCAATTATTTTAAAAATCTTTAATCCAACAATCATTATAGCCAATACTTCAATAGCTCTTAATAGCCTTTATTTTGTCACATTAATTGCAATCCTTAACAACCCTCTGGGCTCGAACTTTGCTCTTCAAACTATTGCTAACGAAGTTTTCTCATCCGACCAAACATCGGCTTTGATGTTAATAAACTGCCTCTTACTTAACTTAAGACCCCAAAAGTAGGGTGGAGCGAAAAATTAAAACTTTAAAATTTTGGGGTTAAAAAGGCCAAAATATGCGAAATTGTTAGTTTTAAGCTTGTAAAAAATTTTAATTTAATTTTGTAATTTTTTCTGCATCCCCAAGACCCCTAACTTTTTAAAAAATCTGATTTTTAGGTAAATATTGAGTTTTAATAAGTATCAAACCGTACAATAACAGTTCTAATCCCCAAAAAAATTTTTAATGACAAATTGAATTTAACCTTATTTTAAATTTTTCTTAATAAAATTTACGCTTTTGCCCAAGTCATTAAATATAACGAAAACACTAATATTTTACCTACGACAACGCTATTCAAGACATTAATAATTTGGCTCTGGTTATACGATGGTGTAAACGGACATATTGCGAACGTCAAAAATTTCTTGTCGAAAGGTTTTCTGTGCTCTTGCAGTATTAGTCTATATCGAAACTTGGTAGCGTTCGGTTTTTAAATTGACTTATAGGCGCTTGGTAAAATTTTTTTTTTTGAAGTGCGTTTGTTTAATGGCAAAGCAGGCCCCGTCCGGTTTAAATACAAGGTATTCCCTTTACTGTCCTGTGTTTGGACATCTCGCAATTACCCGAAAATGTTGCCGACATATGAACAAAATATGAAGTATTGTGCGTG
Organism: Listronotus oregonensis; assembly: GCA_019359885.1. Taxonomy (NCBI): domain Eukaryota; kingdom Metazoa; phylum Arthropoda; class Insecta; order Coleoptera; family Curculionidae; genus Listronotus; species Listronotus oregonensis. Next base: position 60,708 of record JAHBCN010003862.1, read on the forward strand.
GATTAGGGGTTTTAAAAAAAAGACAATTAAAAAAAAACCCGTATTTTCCGATTTCCCCAAGAAGTAGCAGAAAAAAAAAAAAGAAATCTGCCAAGCGTCTATCCCAAAGGTTTTTTTTTTAAACTACAGCTCTTAAAATCTTATCATGACAGTTTATGAAACTAGACCTTTTAATGGAACAGTGAAAGTTACAAGTCCAAAATAGATCATTTTAAAGAGGAAAGTAAAGTGAAACTTTTTGATGTGGCACGTGCAAATAATAATAAATAAATAATAATAATAAATATATTCAAATTTGGTGCTTTTACAATATACATATTACAATTAATTATAAACCATATTGTATTCACATTAATAATATAAATAATGCACCTAGGACTGAACCCCTGTATGTGCATACTCAAAAACTCTATTAGTTTATTCAATCTTTAATATATCAATACATTTTTTTAAAAAATACATCAATTATGAGTTGGTTGAATAAATGCTTTACAGAAATGGCCAAACTTTTTTATATTTACGATGTTTTTATTTCTTTTAAAATTTAAAATTTTAAATTTTGGTGCTAGATAGTTAATCGATCTAAAATTTTAAAATTAGTATTGCTGCTAGGAATTAATAGTTGTTTATTGGTTTTCGATCTTGTGTCATGAGAATGGTTAACCTTGTTTCAGTTTTTGTTCTTATGAACAAAAACACATAAAAGGGAAAAGACAAAAGGGATCGGCATTAAGGTTTGGTAGAATACAATAGTTGCGTAGAATATCTTTTGTTTTTTTGTATAAAGATTTTAAATATAAATTTTTGGGTAATTTTAAAAGGATATAGAGTTTTCGTACAGACCTCCCCACACAACTATTCCATATCTTAACTAGGGAGTTCCACTAAAGCTCTATATAGACAGATTAGCATTTTATTAGTGTTCACCAGTGTGGAGCTTGTGAATCAATTTTCTGATGTTTTTGTCAACCAGCAGTATATGGACCCCATTTTAAATGCTTATCTATTATGATGCCAAGAACACTTTATATTGTCTACTTCTGTTATTAGCAAGTCTAAATTTTATATTCAGTTCGTTAAAATGAGAGTTGCTTAGCTGTCAGAGAAAAGGCTATATAGTTTGTTTTACTTGCGTTTAATGTTAATTTTATAGCAATCTAACCAGTTTTTATCAATTAATACCACCCACAGCCACTTCCCTTTTCCTGAGCCAGAGTCTAAGAAGAAAATACAAGCACTGTATCGTCAGCATAAGAAATGGAAGGCGCACCACCATCTATTATTCATGTAGTATAAGAGGTATATAGAGGTAAAGAAATGCACACGGACTAAAATAAGCGGTTCCTTGCAGGATACCAATTTTGGGCAGCGAGTCTCCTTGTCCCTCCTATTTTTACTAATTGTTGTCGCTCAACTCAGATAGCTATCGAAGACATCCAACGCGGTACCCCCTCACCCCAGCAGGTGTTTAGAACCTCAGAAGCAAGTGATGAGGCACCGTGTCGAACATGACGCGAGATCAAGAAAACAGCTAAACACTTTTATTATTATCAAGTAAAAGTAATTTGTCAACAAGTTCATAGATTGCATTTTCAGTACTTAGACCCTTATCTAAAACCAAATTGGTTATCGGATAGATTTCGTACATACAAAGTAACTAATTCTATCCTTCAGGCATTTTTCCAAAGATTTTGAGAAATTGTTTATCACACTTATAGGTCGATAATTTGAAACATCTCTTTTATCTCCAGCTTTATATATCAGTGTAACAATTATGAGAATTTTAGTAATTTGAACTTTGCCTAATTTAAAAATGATATTTATTATATACATTAAAGGATCTAATATGTAAGGATGAATAAATTTTATAATTTAGCATCAATTCCGTCTAAACCCGATGCAGTCATTCTTAAGAGAGTTTATGTAGGATATTAATTCATTTTTACTAACTGGTCTCAACGATAGTCTTGCGTTATATTTTATTTTAAAATTGTGTGTGGCATGTGATTTAATTTTTTTATACATATTTAGACCAATATTCGTGAAGTACTTATTAAAATATTTTGCCATCTCCTTATCAATGTAAGCCAATACCATTGTCCTCTAATTTTAATTTTCATCAGATTTAGAAACTTTTTGATCTGTAGCTTCAGCAATTAGTTTGTAAATATTTTAAGTTATTCTTGTTATTTTCTATTTCCTTTTATAATAATTATGTTTACATTTATTTATCACTTTGTTGAGGAGTTATTTCTGATATTCTTATAATGTCTATTATTATCTTCATTGAAATGAGTCAAAGCATTTCTTAAGCTTATCTCTGTGTTTTATAAATTTATAATCCGTTGTTATCCATGGTTTTAATTTTGTTATAAGATTTTGTTGTAATGTTAGTTTTTCAGTTTTGGATTGATTAAAAATGTTGAAAAATATGTCATAAAATTTTTTTTTTGCAGGGTAATTTCAGGGTCATTGCGTTAGTGACATCATCTGAGAGAAGATTTGATTTCTGAACAAATTCCTCAACATATTGTAATCTACCTTTGTAACATATATGTATTCATTTTTGGAAGTTTTTGCGTTATAGGCTTTATTTTATCAATATTAATCATTATAGGGTAATGGTCTGTTACCGATGAATTAAGAACGTATGAAGATGCTTCAAAGAGAGGTGAGTATTAAGCCTTGCTCTGACAGATATGATCTATATACATGATTGTGAACTATTTGTTACTCGAGTGGGAGTGTTTACTGCTGATAAAAATCCAAAATGATTTAAACTAGTAACATATAAATTAACAGATTATCTTCATGATCACACAGATTTATATTACATCTTATAATAATATCAATGTGGTTTTGTTTTTGTAGTTAAATAATCTTCAATATCATCCAAGAAGCTCTGAATATTTGTTGAAGGAGGCCGGTACAAACAGGTTATAAGATAACAAAGTGATTACGTATAAGATTAAGAATATTTGAAAGTTGCAGTACTTTTTAATAAACCAGTGTAACCTATCAATAAGGTAAAAAAAATGTCAATTTTTAAAAATAGGAATTATTTTAAAAGCAGATTTAAAAAACATTATTTTTTTAGGCTGTTAATATTAAAAAAATGTTAAGTTTTTGTAAAAACCAATGATTTTACATAAATATAGAGACAAAATTAGTAAAATCTTGTGCCAAAGGAATAACGACTTTAATTAAGCCAAATGTTTAATTTAAACAAATAATGTAAAGTTTCTAAATATGATTTATAAGATTGGCAATGTTTTATTAAAACATTTTTATCAACATATTTATGAAGATATCTAGTCCCTTTATACAATTAAGAATTGGCCCAACTCTTGCTTATTTGACGTGCATTCAAAGGGTAAATAATTATTAGTGGCTAGACAATTAGCAACAGTTAATATGTTTTTGTAGACCTAGATCAACCAGGGACCTTCTTACTTACAATGCCAAACTTTAAATTAAATTATTTGTAACGTTTTAGTTTCTAAACAGAGACCCATATTAATTAGTCGTGGTTTTTGCCTGCGTCTGCAATAAAAAGTATCATTAAAAACAACATATTATACCAAAAATTTTCTTTGTACATTATTAAACTATATTTCATTATAAAAATAATGTTATGAAACAATTTTTAGGGTTCGACAATAATGGCAATTCTTTTTTTTTTACATAACAGTAGTGATATACCACTAAAATTTATTTTCTTTAATTTTATAAATATTTTTTTTTATTTCAAAATTGGGCAACTCGTTCGCAATATATTTGTTAACATACTATATTTAATAAAAAATAGTTTTCATCCAGTTGGCAGATAAGTAAAGGTCGACTCTTATTTTTAATCCCGTCCTAACACAAAATATTATTTTAGTTTGGACCTTTTTACTTAAAATACCCTGTTTATTCCAATATTAACACAGATATTTGTCAGGAAAATTGCCTTAAACCAAAATTATGATTTTTAAAATTAAATAATAAAACGCTAAAAAAATATTGTACCTAATTCAGGCTTTAATTGTTTCACTTAGAGAGCCTTGATTAAGAATAGCCCTTTTAATGACTATCTCAAAAATAAACATTAAAAGGTACTATAAAATGCAATATCTGCATATTTCGTTGCTTGGATAAAGTTGCCGGAAATAGGTTAAACATCTTAAACCCGACACGTATGGTATCTAGTACTAAGACTTCATGCAAGCCTTCGTGGAAATCTTAAGGTAACGTCCAAGCTGACATATGAATGCCAAAGAGAACTGGAAGTCCTGGGAGAACACAACAGGGTAACTCTTCTGTGGATACCAGGACATTCGGAAATAGAAGGCAATGAAAAAGCGGATGAGTTAGCGAGACAGGGATCATCCACACCACTATTTGGACCAGAACCTGCCCTAAAAGTAACCAAAACCATAGCACGAGAGCAAACCAGGTAATGAATTTGAAACAAACAAGAGGAATACTGGGATAAAACATGGAAAAAGCTATATAAGGGGTCCATCCAAAAGAACGAAGGAAGAATTACTTAGACAAAGTAGGAAAAGACTTCGCATAACAGTAAAACTGCTTATAGGGCACGATATCCTAAGAGGACACAAGATATAGGCTCATACAAGGGGACCCAAGCTGCAGAATATGCGATGAGGGAGAAGAAAAGCCTACCATATCCTGTGCGAATGTGAAGCGTTGAATCACAAAAGACAGGCATTATTTGGGCAACCGAAAATGAGTCCAAGGATATATCAACTGACCAGTCTCGGGGTTATACAGGCTTGTAGTAGGAACAGGACTAATGAGAGGATTGGTATAAAAGATAATGGGAGATAAGCCACAAAAAGCCCAAGAGGCTGCGCTGCCTCCGGTAGTAAATGTAGACGGCTCCCAGGGAAGAAGAAGAAGTGGAGCCTTTGTGGGCTGTCCTTAAGAAAAAACAAGTAATAATAAGGGTGATTGTTGATCGAAGTCATTTAACGTGCGAACCCACCGAGCGGGTTTAGGGTTGAGATCATTCATCGTCAAGTAACGCCCTAGTTGGTTACATATTATTTTTTTTTTTTTTAAGATGTATTTGGACTTAAGGCAACCAATTTAATATGTTTTAATAACACTGACCAACATTCTAAAACTTTTTTCCCCCTGGAATGTTGGGCTGGATTTTATATATTTGGCCTCTGAATCAGATCTGGCTTCAGATTTTCGATATCAGCCTTAATTGAGGGAGAGAAATGTTTTGATATTAAGCAAAATTCAATAAAAACTACTTTAATACTGATTTATTAATTTAAAAAATAAAAAGGTATATACATTTTAGTAACAGTTAATTTATGTTCAGTATAAACATTTTCAAGTGTTATTTTATTTTAATATTCATTTCCTTGAACTCCCTTTTATAAGAAAGACTGATTTTCGTATTAGGGGGCCAGCAATAGTCGGCTAACATATTCGGGTACTTTCCATATATCTTTTCTCTATCGATGCGATGTCTTGGTGAAATCGTTCCCCATGCTCGTCCGATATGCTCCTAGATTTTCAGGAAAAAGTCCAAAGGGAATGGAGAAAGTGAAGTTTTAGGGACATGTTGTTTTAAAATATGAAGGCCGTGAGCAGTTCTTCCAGGTTCACGATAATTTTCTGACTTGGTGTTTCCAAGAAAATTTTTCAAACACTTTCAAATGCATTCCATGCCCGTCTTTCATTATTAAAATGTCCGTGAAGTTGGCATCTTTAAAGGTTGCCTAATTTGGGACCAACAAAAAATTCCTTCTTTAATTTTGGCTTCCTTATAGGGAAATTTCTTTTAAATAGTTGAAAGCATTTCCGTTTTTATCCATGCACAAAATTTTTGATCAATCCTAACTTTATTGGTGGAGGTAAATATATTTTTTTCTTTTGAATAACGGTTCTCGGGTCAAATTTTAACCCCAACATTTTTTCACGTGGACCAAACCTTTATTTTATAATATTTGTTTTTGGGCGCCCACTCCACACAAAAAGCAGCAGTATTTTGTGTATCCTGACAGTCCTGTCAATAACCTCCACTTTCAAATCTGCACTATTTCCATTTGTGATCTTCTACTTTTACATCTGGTATCTCTTCAGATTGTCATATGTTTCTTTCATATTTACCGAATGAGCTATAGGAACGGATGGATGTTCATTTCCATTATAAAGTAAAACAGCTTTTAGACTTGTTTTAGACGAATCTATGAATAGTCTCCATTTATCCTATATGGTAAGTTCGCGACCATTGGCCAGGAATATCTGGCAAAATTAAATCACCTCCGCTGCAAAAAAATTTGTGAGGTAGATTCCCTTTTTCTGTAGATGGACACCTTAACTCCTTTTTTCCAAGAGGTTCCACTGCCAGGCGGGATCCGAAGTTGCTTTTGTTTTCGGGAGGTCCAAGTCACGAACAAGGTCTTAACACCTTGGTGATTAAATGAGGTTATCGGGCAAATCAATGGAACTAGGGATGTATCTTGGTCCGGCTTCTGGCAATCTTGGTCTGTTCCGAATCAAGCGTGTAACTCTGGTGGTTGGGGAATGGGTAATGAATTGTCAGGGGTACTGGTCGCATTCAGACGGAACATTGGGAATGAATGCTACGCTTAGTTTGTGTAATTCCTTTGATATTCGTCATAAAAATAACAATCATCTAGTAGGAGGTTCCCTCCAAACCATTGGCTCAAATGGCATAGATTTATGCTCCTTTTAGCCATCCCGTTTTCCGAACACGAACTGCAACACCTTTTGGGGAGGACTTATCTTGATCCCAACTTTACATCCAAAGTACAGTTCTAAGCCTTTTTTACTAGTGAAGATATCGGTTTTGGTACGCCTTCCTCTTCGCCACAAATATAACAGTTATCAGCTTTTTCACAAATTCGCGTCGTTTTTCTTACCGTAGATCTATCTTCAAAAATAACAGATGTTTACTAAATGATTATAAAATAACGACTAAAGGGATATTTCAAGAAGATCCCCACCTGTCCATAATAATGGGTCCCCATTTATTACCCCTCTACTAGACCCTTCCGAGAAATTTGAGGCTAATAAAACATTTGAGGGTTAGTTGTATATTAGTATAAGTCCAAATTTAAAATCCCGATTTTTTTATAGGGAGGTTTTTTTCTGTTGACAGTGTAATTGGTATTTCGGTGACAAAGTTATAAATAGATTCAATGTTTATTTTGTGTATTTTTAGTTGCCTATCCTATAATCGTTCATTATTAAAAAATTACACATCATTAAGAGCTATAAATGATTAATTTTGTATACATTTATAACACTTATAAATATCATATCATATAAACAATCTCAGAAAAATAAGTTTAAATGTTATCAAAAGTTTCTGGTTTAAAAAAACAGCATATCTTAAATATATATTTAAGAAATGTTGTTTCCTTATTCGCTCAGTAAAATCTAACTCACATTTTTTATTGATGTTAACAAATAAAATAAAAATCCAACAACTTAATGCGTTTCACTCAGCTTTCCTTTTACTTAACTTCCTATCTAAAATCTGCATGTTTGTTAAAGCTCCTACATAAAGAAAGATACAACTTAAAAGAAATATATACCTAAAATGAAACAAAAAGAATAGCAAACAATGGAGCAGATAACCTTTTCGTACTTTCTTTTTGCTTAATGCATTGCCTTTGAAAACAAAGAGGCTTAATGTATAATTTAAAAAAATATGAGATTTAAAAGCCTTATATTTTTAATAAGTAAATTTTGGTAAATACCTTATTGAACTCAAAAGAGAAATAATTAAAACATATTTTAATTTAAACATATACTGTAAAAAAAGTGTAGCTACTTATAGAAAGTTGATTTAGGTCTCGCTGATAAAAAGCAAGAAGAGTAATAGGAGAGGTAATAAGATAATTTTAAAACCGCTGACTTACTGACTAAGCTTTTTAAAATTTTAGGCATATAATGAAAAAAAAAAATAATCAGTGTTTTTTTGGTAGTTTAATGTTAGGTAAAGCCTGTCTCAAAGTATATCGCTATGGCTTTTGACGGACAACACCCCAATAAACCTTTAACGATTTTATTAGCTATTGTTATTGGGTAAACCCATTTTTTCATAATGGCAGAGTTGGCCAGGTATTTTTTGAGTATTGACCATTAGGTATATAAATATTTCGACTAATATTTTAGTGAAACTTGGTTGTGGCGGTACACTAAAATTTAGGGGAATGAAGGACTTTTATTTCGGCAATTTATTTTTAAAATCCAGCAAAGTTCCGGTATAACCATCATCAGTGCTATTTGTCGTAAGCTGGAATCGTAGCATTTTTAGCAAACAAAACATGTAGTTATGTTACATTTTCCTTATTAAAGGTGAATTTTTTAAAAAAGACCACACGTATACCATTGTTTGGCGTTTGTCGTTTCACAAAATATATATATATACAGGGGTAAAAAGATGATGCTCATGATTTTAATGGGCGATAGAGGAGCTCAAAATAAGTCGAAAAACCAAGAACATAGAGCCAAAGTTTATTGTTTTTGAAATATGCCCTTTAAAGTTTTAAAAACTGGCCACCGCCCTGTTTCGTCGAAGCGGCGGGTCTCAACTTCGAACGTTGTTTGAGTTTTTTGCCTGTTTACACTTTTTTTAATGAGATGTTCATTCATTTACATACAAATAATAAAAAATTTCTCCGCAACTTATTTTAATATTAAATTTAAGTAAAAACAATCAATTTGTTTGGTTTTTATTTGTAATTAAAAAAAATTTTACTTACCATAAGAATAAGCAATATCCATTTTAAAACACAACTTATTATGCTTTAAAACAGCCTTTTTGTTTTTTCTTAAAAATAAGATTTTCGGTGCACTTTCCGTTTTCATCAGTCTTTAGTAGGTACATTGTACGTTTGTTTGAATTTAAAATATCGGATATTTTTCCCGATTCAAAAACAAACAAAAAAAATCGTGGCCGGATCGGAAGCTTCTTTGTACGACTGACTTTTCGTCAGGACCCGTTGCCAATTGTTTTTTTTAATTTTTAACTGGGAGAACAATTGTTGAAAATTATTATTATTTTTTTTTTTGGCTAAAACATTTAAAATTAAGTTTATTTCATTATCTGAATCTACTATAAGCGGTGAAGACAAAAGTGTCCAGTTGCTACGGTTTACAGAAATAACTGCTTTCAAAGGCATGACTTTAACATCGTTTAGAAAAAATCTGTCAAGTTTTACACATAT
>JAHBCN010003863.1:0-70018 GCA_019359885.1 Listronotus oregonensis
TATATATTCTTACGTTAATCTATTGACAGGCTATGGCAAAAAATGGATAACTTGTTTTTCCAAAACTTTTTTCCCTAGCATATTATACACTCTAAAGCAAAATTATTCAGTCTAAGAACACATGTAAAACTAAACCAACCTGGGTATAGTGGGTATACAGTTGGCTATGAGAAAGGTTAAAACATAACAGTCCGTGTAAGTCATATGATAAAGGTGCTTTAGTGGGAGTTGAGTTTTGGATGCTCAAATGTTTTTTCCAATTTTAATTGCTTGCTCTATATTTAAGAGTGAGAGTATTTTACAAGTTTTTATTTACATTGTAATGTTTGTTGTATGTTTGCTCTGGTCAAATCTTGCAACTCAATTTTAAAACAGTTACCGTCAACCGATTGAGTCAAAATTTTGCACACACATTAAGTTTAGATGACAATGGGTAAGCTAAGTGACCTTACTCTACAAATGGCGGACTAGTCAATTTTTATGCACTCCCATAATATGGGTATCAAATGAAATTGTTTGCTAGAAAAAATACGAAAAATAAAATGACTTCAGTTTAAATCCAATATGGCGGACCAGCTATTTTTCTGCAGTCTCAGGATATGGTTATCAAATGAAAGGGTTTTCTAAGAAGAATACGAAAAACAAAATGACGCCACTTTAAATAAATGGCGGATCACCCAAGAAGGTGGACTAGTTATTTTCACTCCCATGATATGTGTATTTAATGAAAGGGTTTGCTGGGAGGAATGCAAAAAATAAAACGTCACTTTAAATCCAATATAACGGATCCACATCTAAAAAATAATAAATTAAAAATAAATTATCAGTAGAAAAACATTTTTTAAAACAGGTTTTAATTTACGTGTCCTAAAATAAAGAAAATAATTTTTAAATTAAATCAAACCCATCAATTTATTACAGTTCACAATTTATAGGATATAAAAGCTTGTCGCGAGTTTTACCTGCGTAGATACAGTTGGATCAATTTTAGAATAAAAATTCGGTTCTCTAAAAGGAAAAAACATAAAAAGTAGCCAAAAAGGTTTGGTTTGAACTGCAGCCGCCTTTGGTTTTAATAATGTGCAGCTTCCCGCACGTGTCTGTAATAATAGACCATACAAAATGCAAAGGCGGCCGACAATAAAAATTTAACCTTTTTAGGTACTTTTTATGTTTTTTTTTTAAAGGGCACCAAATTTTCATTTTAAAAATGATCCAACTATACACCAGAATACCATTATGTAACTTGCCGATATAAGAAATTCAAAGAAAAAATTATATATTTTTTATAATTAAAATTGGTAAATTTTGCGCCAAGCTTTTATATTATACAAATTGTTTAATGTAATTAATTTATGGGTTTGATTTAATTAATTTTTTTTTCTTTTTAATACATGTAAAAAAGCTTGTTTTTAAAAATGCTGTTTTGCTTTTAATTTATTTCTAGTGAAGCCATAAAAAATGAATAGCCGCATGTTTTAAAAATAAATAATATTTTTTTAATAATAACTAATAATTTTGTATCAAATAAAAATAATAAAATCATAATTTTAAAATATTTAAATAGGGCTTAAATAAAAACATAAACGTGTAAAAGGAGCCAACTTCTTGCCACCTCAACTATGTTTTTTAAAGAATGGAGATGTAGAAGAAAGTAATTTGGTTTTAATCAGAAATAATAAAAAAAATATGAAATTTTCAAGAAACTTCTTGATTGATCAACCCGATATATTAAAACTATATTTAATCTAGGCCAAAGTTAAAATAAGTACAATATTACATTAATTTTTTTTTAATGATCTACACTAAACCCATATATCCTCATATTATAATATAATATATAATATAATAATAACATTTAAAAACTGCATACATAAGAACACCTTTTCCCTGTGTAAGTTACTATGTATTTAAAAAAAGATCAGTTATGCTAACTAATAAAATAACTAAAATTACTAGAAATGTTCAATTTAAATGCAGTCCAGTCCCACGACTACTTCAAAAGATAAGTTCATATATTAAAAAAGTATTGAAAAATACCAACAAAAAAAGAAAACGGAGCTTTGAAAAAACCCTTTCTAAAGGCACAAAAATAATAAATTAGAAAAAAAAACTTACCTTTAGGGTTAAAATTGCTCTGTGACCTTAGTGTATCCTTAAAGAAATGTAAGGGATGATAATTGGTGTATATCTACGTCCAAAATTTTATTCAACAAACATCTTGGAAGTAAAGCTTTTAAATATAAAATTTATATGAGATAGTAAAGATCTTTTTACTTTAAATATTGAAAAACTAATCAAAAGCAATTTTTGCCCCAATGTTTATTTAACACTTAATATTATTCAGTTGTAAAATGATTAACAATGTTAAAGTCCTATCACAAAAAATCAAAATCTATCTAAACATATTAAAGTATGTTTTAAACCTTTTAAAATAGTGTTATGAAATAGTAGAAACAAAGCCTATATAAATGATGTTTAAAAGAAAAAAACGATAAAATTAAAAAAACACCAGCTTATCGTACGCCAGTCGAGCAGTAACATAAATTTAAACTAATAATAATACAATAAAGCTAATTTACAACAATCTATCAAATACATGTGTATCTCTATAGAACCTAATTTTTCTTCGTATCATAATAAAGTGCCAAATTTAGTTATATCTAAAACGCACTATTGACATTATCTAAACTAGAATCGTCGCTCTGTTATTCACCCAAATCTAACAAGAGAGGTACCACTATAGAATTATGATAAACCTGTTCCTCTTGCATAAATATTTTAAATTTTCCCAATAAGTCTTTTTGTGTCTTTAAAAAGTATAGATTCTAAAATATTCTGCATACCAAGATTTCTTTATGCAATCCTTAATATTTTTATTATACACCCACACGGTATATCCTGCTGGAAAACAAATTTCTTGCATGCAAAGATTTTCAGTGCGATAAAAGGAGATGGCAAAGGCTTAAGGGAATAAAGACAGACAGATAACGTGCTGTGGCCGATTCTCTTTCTACCGGCCGAACAAGAAGGGGGAAATACCGCGGGCAGGGCAGTCGGTCGATTCGGCGGACGACGATCGGCCCTCGGTAGTGATGGGCATATTCGGATGATTTTAATATTTGAATATTCGTATTCCGGAAGATCATCATATTCGGTATATCATAACGAATTATTCCGGATAAATCAGTTGTCGGAAGATGAAAAATGAATTAAATAATGTATTTTTCATCTTTTTGATTTTAGTCGACTATTTTAGATGTTAGGTTAATGTTGTGTTCGCATACATACGTATTCGTGTTTTGTTTTCGTTTTAATTCTTAATTATTGGTGTGGTGTATAGAACAGTATACAGTTGCCGCCAAAAAAGTCGACACTCTGTAAAAAGTTTTTATTCTTGATATTAATTTTTTGTGTGTAGTATCTGCATTTTGAATTAAAAATTCATTATGATGGAAATGCATATTATGGTTTTCGGTTTGGTCGAATTAGGATTGACCTTGAATGAACCGCGAATCGAATGACCTATCATCCGATAAGTAGCGGTAATATACCTCAGCTGATTGAAATACGAATATTCGAATATCCGAAAGAAATATTCGAATCATTCGAAACATTTCTATATTCCAATATCCGAAAGAAATATTCGAATCATTCAAAACATTTCTATATTCGAATATCGTTTGGAAGATCATTCGAAAGGTTCCATTACCAGCCCTCGGCAGTATCAGCCGGACCCCAGACGTTAAAGAAGTGATTGTCAATTACATTTTTTTAAGATTTTTTACGAGATTTTCCTTTTTATGCGGTCATGTTGATCACTGTTGTATTTAATACAACAATAAATAAAAGTTTGTTGAATTTTTATCTGACGTAAGCCCAAAAATAAAATAAAATCTTCTATTCGAAAAAAACTCATGAACATTTTTAAAAATTTATAAAATTCTTAGTAATTCTAATTATAAAAAATAACTCTAAAAAATAAACTCAAAAGCATTCTTATTTTAATAAATGCTCGAAGACATTACCCTGCTGAGCTTCGCAATACCCAAGCCGATTACAAAACTCCGCCCCAACATTCAACAATACCTTTGGTGTAATGAAGTTAGTATTATCAATTTTTTCCCCCAACTCAACTAAATTTAAGGCCTCTCATGTGGATACTTGTAACTTAGTTGAGTTAATCGGCCTCACAAAAAAGTTAAGTCTATAACTTTAAGCAATGCAGAAAATAGCTGGACGCTTTTACTGCATCCTCCTGCATGCCTCAGCCAACAATATGCTAACGAATCGCCGTCGTTCGACGTCGTATTGAAAGTGGAAGAGGGAAAATGATTGTCCTTCTCTTTTCAATCTAGAGCCATACGATATGTATCCTACTCTATTGCATTAAAATTGGCATGCTTTTGCCTTACCAATGGGTATAGGGTTTCATTGGTGCAGAAAAGGTTTGAGTGTATTTTCACAACATTATAACTTCCTTATCGTTTTACATAAAGCTAAGATTTGGTATATAAATTCACATTTTAGTTAACTGTGAAAAAATTGAGAAAGTTATATCAAGTGGTTTCTGAAATATTCAATTTTGATAAAGCCCTTTTATTACTGACTGACTGACTAGGGTTTAGGACCGTAATAACGAAAAAGTTCTAAAAGTATACATTTTTACTTGGAACGCTCTGAAGTAGGGGCAATAATATCGTTTATTTAGAGGGCATTTTCGAAGTTTGCAATCTGATTAAACCTGAGTTTTTTAGGTCATAATTGTCTTTTAATTTGAAATTCAGACAGGATTTTATTTTATTCATTGATCTAAGAAGAAAGAGAAGAGATTAAACCAAATACATTTATGTAAAATAAGGCCTAACTTTTGCAAAAAATTCTAAAAATAATCTGCATATGTCAAATTATCGGTACCTAATAAAAAATAAGATGAGCATATTTTTTGGTTTTTCGAGAAATGTTGAAAATCTCCCCTAATTAGGGGTTGATATGATGACGCAAAACTGAAATATATGAATAATATCAATACGAATAAAAGTAATTCTAAATATGTTCTATAGATTTGTGGGGGATCCATGTTTTAGTTTGTTTTATTTGGGTTACTCGCCTTTTTACTTTTTGGAAAACGGGACCCTCTTGGTCCGGGTCCCGGGGTATGCGGCTGACCCTGTCCAGCCCTATGGACCCCTATGAACTTGCAGATCGCCTGCAACAAAAAGAAGAAAACCCCCAAAAACCCAAAAAATCACAAATATTAAAAAGTAAAAGGCGAGTAACCCAAATAAAACAAACTAAAAATATCCGCCAAAACTATGAAAATTTACAATCGGAGGCCTATACATGTTATTTAGAGATTTAGAAAATAAATCAAAGTTAGGACATTCTGAAAATAGTTTAATCGTTTTTACATAAATGTAAAAATAACAATATCATACCAAAAGGTTTAAGACTAAAAAACTCCATACACTAATCAAAGAGTAAATACTATTTTAGAAAGAGCAAGCAAAGCTATGTTACGTGAAAGATTACAATTTCATAGATATAATAAAAGTAATCTATTAGAAGAGATTAATAATTTAAAATCTATTTTACAAAATCAAATTCATGTTTTCGATTTTAATCACATTTGTAATTGTGTTTATAATAGTTATTTAATAAATTTTCAAATTCAAAAAGACATACATAAAAATAAATTTAATAATTTAATGCAAGAAAAATTAAACTCAGAAATATCTAACATAAGAAATAATGAAATGATTATAAAACTGTAGTTAATTTATCTAAAAAAGAATTAACAGATACTGATTCTCTTGTTCTTTCTAAAGGCTTTTGCCATTACACCCAAAACAGTTCCCAAGCTTGACATTATTTCATGCATTGAAGAAACATGTCAAAACTTACCAATAGAACACCAAGATGAATTTAGAATTAGAACTAAAATTGGTTTAGAAAGACCTTTTAAAATTAAACAAAATTTAACAAACATTAAACAAAAAGCATTACAATCATTAAAAAGAGACAATACCATAAAAATTCTTCCTGCAGATAAAGGTAATGCAACAGTAATAATAGACTGTGATATGTATGATAATAAAATAATGTCTCTTTTAAATGATGGTAATTATACAAAAATAAACAATGATCCAACTGAAACCATTGAAAGACAAATATATAACATTTTAAAAAACATAAAAACAGCTTTACAGATAGAGAAAGATTTACACTTACACCCCATAACAGTAAAACTCCACACTTTTATGGAGTACCAAAAATACACAAACCTGATATACCATTACGTCCTATAGTTAGTTGCATAAACTCACCTACACACCCATTAGCAAACATTTTTACTTACTATTTTAGATCCTTTAGTAAACAATACTGACTCATACATTAAAAATTCCCAACATTTTCTAGAAAAATTAAGACACATTGACATAGACCCAAATAACACCTTGGTAAGTTTTGATGTTGTAAGTTTATTCACAAATGTTCCTGTAGATAAAACATTAAATATTGTTAGAAATAAATTAGAAAATGATGTCCACCTTGGCGAAAGAACCAAACTAAACATAAATTCTATTCTTGAATTATTAACTTTTTGCGTAAAAACAACATACTTCCAATATAACACTGATTTTTACAAACAAACTTATGGCATGGCCATGGGATCACCTTTATCACCATTATTAAGTAATATTTTTGTGGAAAATTTTGAAACCAATTTTGTTCAAAATCATAATTATAAACCTTTAGTTTGGTGGAGATATATAGATGACATTTTTTCTATTTACCAACATGACGAAAATTGTCTAAATAATTTTTTAACACACATTAATACACAAGAACCCACTATTCATTTCACTTTAGAAAAAGAACAAAACTCACAACTTCCTTTTCTTGATATTCTAATAAAAAAAGATGTGAGTAATTTCGAAACCAAAATTTACAGAAAACCTACACATACCAACAGATACTTTAATTTTAACTCTAATCACCCAATAATGGTAAAGAAAGGAATTGTAAAAAGTCTTTTTGATAGAATTAAAATAATTTGTTCTGATCAAAACAAAGAAAATAAAAAAGAATTTTTAAAAGATATTTTAGTTCAAAATAATTATCCTCTTGATTTTATAAATAAATGCTTTCTAAAATTTGAACAACCAAATTTAAGAAAAAATCAAAATAGACCTGTTACAAATCTATTTTTACCATATATTCCTGGCTTATCAAATAAAATTCAACGAATAGGTAACAAATTTAATATTCGCACTATCTTTAAAACATAAAACACCATTAGATCCCAAGTAACAAAAACAAAACCATACAATATAAACGAAAACACAAAAAATGTCATTTATAAGATCCCTTGTGAATATAATAAATTTTATATAGGTGAAACTTCCAGACCATTAGCCAAACGCATAAAAGAACATAGAACATATATTAGAAACACAGAATTCCACAAATCAAAAATCTGTCAACACGCATTTGATAATAACCACATAATAAACTGGAATGCTTCTAGCATTATAGCAAAGGAAACTTGTTCAAAAAAACGTAAAATAAAAGAAAGTGCATTTATTTTATTAAATAAAGACAGATGTGTAGCATCAATATCTGTTAGTTTAAATAATACATGGTTACCTATGCTTGATGCTGAAGTAAATTCAGGTAAACTTAAAATCAATTAACACACCATACCACCCACCTTTCTGGTCTTTTAAATACTATACATACACCAGTCCAATAACCTATTGTCACTTATGACAAAACGTCATTAAAAGTTCAAAAGCTATCAGAATTTCCTAAGTTTTCAGACCTAAAATTTTTTAAAATTTAGTTTAATTTTTTGTTTTAGTTTCAATCTTGATAACGGTGGCCGACTTGCCCCCGAAACGTAGATTAATATTTGTGATTTTTTGGGTTTTTTGGGGGGTTTTCTTCTTTTTTGTTGCAGGCGATCTACAATTTCATAGGGGTCCATAGGGCTGGACAGGGTCAGCCCGCATACCCCGGGACCCGGACTAAGAGGGTCCCATTTTCCAAAAAGTAAAAAGGCGAGTAACCCAAATAAAACAAACTAAAGTAATTCTAATTGTATTTTTTCTAAAAAATAAAATATTAATAAGAGAAAAAATATATTTATATATTATTAAAAGTCCACCCTTAAACTCACTTAGGGCTTAAATCATTTCCTAAATATAAAAAAATAGCTAAAAAAACTAGAAAAAACTACTAGGAAATTCCAAATTATTAAAAATTCAAATCGTCTACCTTCCACTGGTATCTATTTAAGAAAAGAACGAGGGAGTGAACTACCCCCGAACGTAATACCATACGAAAATATCATAGCTATATAAGAAAACTGTCAAATATTTTACAACAAATTTTACTTTTTTCATCAGAAAAGTTAGGCTGGCTTTATTAATTTATTTTAATTTTTTTTTTTATATAAAAACCGACCCCCTTAGGAAGTAAAATCATCCGCTAGTTATAAAAAAAACATAAGTTACTTGAAAAATCTAGGAAAAACTGCTAAGATATTCTAAATTAGAATTTTAAATAGAGTATCTATAAAACAGCACCTCTATAACTAGGGGGTAAACAACCCCCAAACGTGATAATGTACAAAAATATCATAGCAATGTAAGAAAACTCGAATCTTGGCTTTTTGTTCAAATAGATTAAGCCGACTTAATCTAATTATTCCAAAGAAGGTTGGTTTTTAGAGAAAAAAAATGGAATAATTGGAATAAGTCAGCTTAATCTATCTGAACAAATAAGCTTAGATCTATTATAAACTTTTAGGGGTAGTTCACCCCTTCGCTACAGAAGTACTTTTCTTATAGATACTAGTGGAAAGTACAAGATTTAAATTTCTAATAATTTAGAATACTTAAGTAGTTTTTCCTATGTTTTCAAAGTAATTTTCGTTTTTTTTTATATTTAGGGGGTGATTTAACCCTCTTAGCGAGTTATTAATATGAAAATAAATTATTTTCTGTTTGTAAGATTTTATCTTATATAAAAATATTATTATTTAGAAGAATCGCTTTTTTTTCTTATTGCTATTATTTATATATTTCAGTTTTGCGACATTTTTTCGATATCTTTTGAAAAAACAAAAAGTATGCTTATCTTGATTTTTGTTACCAATAATTTGAAATATGCAGAACATTTTTGGGATTTTTTTAAGGTTTTTACTTAATCTAAAACTAGATCAAGTTATTTTGTACTTGGGAAGCTTTTTTTCCGATCTGTCTATATTAAAAAAAAGCTGTCTGTATTAACAAAAAAAAGGCTTAGTCTAATTTTAGATCTGAGACTAAAAGGCCTAGACTTTTGAATAAAAACTCTTTCATTATTTTAGATAAGTGTTTTGATATGATATAAGCCCACGTGGCATATTGCCAGATAACTAGAGTCACAGGTATATTGGGAGATAGCCGGTAGTAAAATTTTTCATTCCCAATTGAGACATAACAACACACTTTGGCTTTTTGCAGTAAATTTTGCCTTGACTACGTTGTAGCTACACTCAAAGTAATATTTAGATAATGCATTTCACGGTACCTTTAAGACAACGCAGTAGTACCACCAGAATCGTTCTATAAATAACTACTACCATTGAACTACACCCTATTAACATCTAGGTAATATCATCTATCATACTACTAAAAACATCGCCCAACATGAAGGAGTCGAAGGCAATGAAATTGCTGACCAAGCAGCCAAAGTGCGTATACAGACACAACTAGAGGAAGAAGAGAAGAGAGCTTTCTGGAACAACGCACCAGGCCAAAGACAGGCGAAGAGAATCATCTCACAATCGCCTAACTATGCTAAGAAGTTCTTAGAGCATCAAAAAAAACAAATTTAGGATAGTCACTAACTTCCTGACAGGACACCATCTTCTGGGTATTACCCAGAGCTGTCAAAACTTGATGTACTTGAAGTAAAATTTTACTTCAAGTACTTTTTTGTACTTCAAGTATTTTACTTCAAGTACTTTTTATTAGGAGGTACTTGTACTTGTACTTGATTAGTTTTTATGAAGATACTTGGATTTTTACTTGATTTGACCAAGTAAATTACTTGAAGTATTTATTTAAGTACTTGAAGTATTACGATGTACTTGAAGTAAAAAAAGTACTTCAAGTAAAAAAAAGTACTTTAAGTAAAGAAAGTACTTCAAGTAAATAAAAAGTACTTGTCAAGTACTTTTATGTACTTCAAGTACTTTGGTTTACTTCAAGTACTTTGGTGTACTTCAAGTACTTTGTTTTACTTCAAGTACTTTGTTTTACTTCAAGTACTTTGTTTTACTTCAAGTACTTTGGTTTACTTCAAGTACTTGGATTTACTTCAAGTAAAATACTTGGGTGGTATTTCAAGTACTTTTTCAATTTACTTGAAAATGCAAGTACATTTTAATGAATACTTGGTACTTGTACTTGAAGTAATTTTTAAAAATCAAAAACTTGGTACTTGTACTTGAAGTACTATTTAAGAGTACTTTGACAGCTCTGGTATTACCTAAGAAAGATGGAAAAGACTGGCAATGAAGATTGTAGGATTTGAGACAGCGAAATATATACAATGCAATTGCATGAAAATAACACTCTAAAGGCTAAAATAATAAGTAGAAGAATTTTTGACCTTTATAGACCTAAAGAAACTTGGCCCCCGAAACATTTCCAACTTGGCGAAAAGTTTGAGAGTTGTGATGATCAACTAATGCAGGGTATCCACAAAAAATCTTAGATCGAAGTGGGACTAGAGCTAGGTAGGGCCGAGCAACCCCACATACTACAATACAAAACCTCGCCCGACACTGTTTAGGAAGCGGTGTTTAAACCGGTCAAAACAATATAGATATTTAAGAATATATCCTAAAATTTGTTAAGAACATTATAAACCCGTTTTATTTATAATCAATAAAATAAAATAAATTTGACATGACATTTTAAAATCCTAAAAATTATAGGTTTTAACTTTTTTGTGCTTTTTAAATTAAGTTCTAATATCACTTTTGAAGAGGAATTAAAAACTCTGCCCAAAACATATTTTTTATGAATGTTTTTGATTTTATAGGGTCAAAAAAGTTCGTTCGTCAAGTTGCCTTGCATACAACTGTAAACAATTGTTTTTTTTTGCTTATAGAAAGTATTTTTATTTACCAGGTATTGGTGGCAAGATCTTATAAATCAAAAGGTTATAGTATTAGAGCTTACAGCAGCAAAGCACTCTAAAAAATAACTGAAAATTATTTTAAAGATTCTTAGTGCCTGTTGGCGTAATTCTTCGGAGAACCTATAAAAAAATGTTTGGAATACTATTAACCAGAATTAGATATGCAAGTTTTGGTTAGTAGTAAGCAGACCTAACTAGTTACTACTCAATAGGCGGCTCTAAAATTTTCACAATTACTTTACCCCAACTTTTTACAACATATACAATTATATATACCAGATGCTATTCGCCTCAAAAAAACACTTCAGTAAAAAAAATCATTTTGAAATTTGCCAAAAAAAGTTAATTTTTTGGTGTCCTCCAGAGTGAGAAATAAAACTATTTAAAGCAAATCCTTTAATTAATTTTTTTTGTGAATTAGATTAAATTTTATTGACAAATCCCAAATTTTGAAAAATTTACTTTTTTTTTCTAAAAACCATAGCCATTTTTTTTGCATAATAATTTTCCTATGTAAATATTTGAAATGCCTGTAATTTCAAAAAAAAATGAAAATATTTTTGCGAAATTACTATTAACCAAAACCAACCACACATCTACACGATGACGCCAAGGAATAGGAAATATTGTCCTTCCTACTCGTGACAAAATCTTCTGCATTCAGACGCTTGCATAATTAGGTCTGTCTGTTATTCAGAAATAGTGTACACTATTTTACACTTTTTTACGTAATCGCTTTTATGGAAAGGGTATTTTAGAACTACATCGTTACTAATATATTATGTTTTTCTAAGGTGGCCTCTTGTCATAGAATATACTGTCAATACGCATCCCGCATATAATAGGCAGGTATATCACAAACAACAGTTCTGACTGTTTCGTATATTTATCGTTACCAATATTTTTTATAAATATATTTTTAAACGTCTTTTATTGATTAATGTTCTAGTTAGTGCATCATACTATAAGTGCTAGACGTACGTATCTAGTAAAAAAATTTCACGTGGCCATAAATCTTTAACTAATATGTATATAACGATAAGTGCCACGCTTTATTGAGCTGTAACTTTATTTTTGTTATTGTAAAATAATTTATTGATCTGATAAGCTCTTCTATGCGTTTTAATGCCATAGAATTTTTTTTAAACTCTATAAAAAATGTAAATAGCTATTTAGCTAACAAGGAAATTAAAAAGAGTGATTAATGATAAAGAACATTTAACGCACGACCCTAGAGAGCGCGTAAAGGGTTAATGAGGGAAATAGGTGTAGAGAGGCGTATTTTTAGTGACTCCCAATATTGGTTTTAGCCTAATAAATAACATATATATTTTATTTTCACTTAAGGGTTAATATATACATATATTTAATAATGTTTACTAAAAGTTTTAAGTATTTTCCTCTAAAAAAATTGGAGATATTTGCACACTTAAGTAAATATCCGGCTAGGAAATTTGCGTGATTTTTAGAGGTCACAATTTTCATCTAAAATCTTTTTTTTATTTACTTTTTTCATAGGTATATTTTCTATGTATAACTTACTCTGCACAAAAAAACTAAAAATTAATTTGTTTTTCAGGAATGTGGAAATTTAGTATGATTTTTTACCCTATTTTTGTACTTTCCTTTGCAATATAAAAATTGTAAAAATAAAAAATATTTTGCAGGATTGTAGGGATAAGCGATATATCACTATCGGTGATTTAATCTCCTTTATTGAAAAATCGCTGATAGCAAACGTTGACTAAAATCGCAAATAACGGCGATTGACTGGAACTGCGATTTTTTCTAGAATATGCTAAATCGCGTCAACTAACAGCTTGTGAACACAGCTAATCGCTTTCCATCGCGTTGAGTGAAATAGATCGAAATGCAACGTATTTTATTCCAAGGGTTCTCGACTCCATCTTCAATCACCTCACTGAACTATGAAGCAGAATTACAGTTAACAAAGAGAAGGAGTATTTAAAGAAGTATTTTACTTTTCAAAAAAAAAACTAAGTTTCCTAGTCAGCATCTCGAGTTTTAAAGTTTATGATCAGTACAATAGGAGTCAGACACGTGAAATTAATAAGCAAAATGAATCACTCGAAAGCGCTAATAGCCGCAAATGATGAAAACACTAGTTTGGCCCAGTGCGAAAAGTCGCGAACGCGATAACGCTTTTAAATCGCCGGTATTTATAAATCGCGATCGCCGATAACGGCGTTATGCAAATATCGCTGTTTTGCTCATGCCTACAGGATTGGGGTATACATAGAGTGTATTTGTATAAAAAATTATGTGCTGAGTTTGAAAACGATTGATTAAAAACTGTAGGAACTAAAGGTTACGCAAATTAGAAAAAAATAGTTTAAAGAAAAACGCGTTTTAAAATAAGTAAAAGAAAATTATGGCAGTAATCAATTAATTTAAACAATTTACTAATTAATCAGCTAATACTTCTTAAAAATTTCATCCAAGGTCCTTTATTGTTTGAAGGACCGAGGGACATATCAGTGACAATTTAGATCATTAATTTATAATGTCATTGCCAAAACTGAACAACTTTATACGGAAATTTCAAAAAGAATCATCGCATTTCATTTTAGTTTACAGCTAATTCCAACACTGTTACGCAAGACAATAAAACAAATTTGTCTACATTTAGAAATCAATTTATGACGAAAATATCAGGATTTAATCAAATGCTCAAATATTCCTCCATTAACTGCCAGACAATAACCCAAACGATTATAAAACTCATTTCTTACGTTGGCTAGTTGGTACATCGATATTCTGGCACATTCAGCGGAATAGCATATTTTTTATTGGTATAAAGCTTAGTTTTTAAATGTCCCCATAGAAAAAAATCGTTTGGCGAAAGATCCGAAGACCTGGCTGGCCAAGATATTGCGTGGTTCGGGCCTATGATGTCGTTATTAAATGCGTTGTTTAAGTATTCGCGCACTGCTCTGGTCCTGTGTGCTGGGCAGCCATCCATTTGATACCAAATCTCTTGATTTTCACGAGCAAGGTTGTTCAAAGCAGGCAAAAATTGTTTCTCTAAAAGTTCCAGAAAGTACCCTGCATTCAAATTTCGGTCAAGGAAAAATGGTCCAAGGATATGGTGGCCGAAAATTCCCGCCAAAACATTAATTTTTTGTGGATATTGAGTCCTTGTCTCAACAAATCGATTTTGGTTTTCGTTTCTCCAGTACCGGCAATTTTGAATGTTGGCTTCGTTGTTCAATGTAAAAGTGCATTCGTCAGTAAAGCAAATATTTTGTAAAAACCTCTGTCAGTGTTTGTCCTCTCCATCATCTCAAAGCAAAATTCCTGTCGTCGTATTTCATCTCCGTCTCTTAATTCTTGGTGTCTTTCGTACTTGTAAGCGTGGTATTTACATCTTTTTAAAATTTGAGATATTGTGGTGTGGTCTTGTCCAGTAATGTCCTGCAGTTGTCTCGTGCTAATGTTTCCTTCGGCCTCCTCTACACAAAGTATCACGTTTAAATCCCTCGCGTTTTGTACAATTTGTCTCTGATTTTTACGTCTATTTTCTTCACATTTGCAATTATTGATTACTGTGTCTGTAGTTTCAATTTTTTTATCGTCCGTTCTATTGTCGATTTACTTGGTATTAGCCTATTGGGAAAATAGGCTGCAAACATGTCCGCTACTCTTCGATAACTATTTCCCTGATAAAACCATTTTATAATAGTGATTTTTTCTTGATTTGAGTAGTTTATTATTTAAAAATGATGTTACATTGATCTGACAACTTGAGAGTAAGAGGTTAAATATTTTTTCTGGTATTTTATTATACACCTCTAATAATACAGGGCGCGTAAGAAGATAGGAGATTCGTAACTTATTTTAGCATTTATCTCTTAGCTGGCGGACTAAGAAGAGCTGGAATTTGTACACTGGGTACAACTTTTCGTGCTCTTTAAAAAATCCTAATAATATTTTCTTCTAAAATAAATATCTATAATTTGAAGTGGTCCAATATTGGACCACTTCAAAATACATGGGATTCCTATGTCCCGCTCGACGGAGCAACACCCGGTACATATATATATATATATATATATATATATATATATATATATATATATATATATATATATATATATATATATATATATATATATATATATATATATATATATATATATATATATATATATATATATATATATATATATATATATATATATATATATATATATATATATATATATATATATATATATATATATATATATATATATATATATATATATATATATATATATATATATATATATTGAAAATTAATTTATTAAAGGGTTGAGTACAAAAAAATCATTAATAAATTTGTTATACTTTATTCCTATTTCTTGCACAGCAAGGTAGCATACAATCCTTTATATGCTTCTCTGGTAGTATTGTCCAAACAAAATCTATCAACATGTTCATCGAAGCAACTCTTATACTCCTTGAGGAACCTTAAAAAAATTTACTTATTTTTAAATATGCTGTAGATAATAAAATGAAAGATTTTAATACATTTTTATTTCTTTGTCTTTCCAATACTAAAAATATTTTGTTTTAAATTCTTTAGCTATGTGCTATTAGACAATAGAACGTCTTTAAATGAACAGTACGGGGTTCGAATGGCAACTAAACATTGCGAAGAGTTCTGGCAGAGATGAGTAGGGAGATTGCCGATCGCAATGGAGCGAAATGTATAAGCGAATGCTGCCGTGAGCTAACGCCCTCGCACTGGTCAAGAGCCGAACTAGACGCATTTTCTCCCCTCTCCGCTTGCTAAAGTATAGTACGTCTACATTAATGTGCGAATAGGGTTAAATAAATTTAAGTTCGTAATTATATTTACTTTTATGTGTTTTTGTCGCTGATCACGATTTTGAGGTCAGATTCGGGCCGCGACCAATACGTTAAATAGAAAAGGTGAGAATAGAGATAAATAAATTTAATTTTGTAATTATATTTATTTTTATGTGTCTTTGTCGTTGATCACGATTTTGGGGTGAAATTCGGGCCGCGACCAATACGTTAAATAAAAAAGGTGAGAATAGAGTTAAATAAATTTAATTTTGTAATTATATTTATTTTTATGTGTTTTTGACGTTGATCCCGATTTTGGGGTGAGATTCGGGCCGCGACCAATACGTTAAATAGAAAAAGTGAGAATAGAGTTAATTAAAATTTTAATTTGTAGTTATATTTATCTTTATGTGTTTTTGTCGTTGATCACGATTTTGGGGTGAGATTCGGGCCGCGACCAATACGTTAAATAGAAAAGGTGAGAATAAGGTTAAATAAATTTAATTTTGTAATTTTATTTATTTTTATGTGTTTTGTTGTCTGATCAATTTTGGGTGAGATTGGGCCACGACCAATACGGGTTTAAAAAAAAAAGGTGAGAATAGAGTTAAATAAATTTAATTTTGTAATTATATTTATTTTTATGTGTTTTTGACGTTGATCACGATTTTGGGGTGAGATTCGGGCCGCGACCAATACGTTAAATAAAAAAGGTGAGAATAGAGTTAAATAAATTTAATTTTGTAATTATATTTATTTTTATGTGTTTTTGTCGTTGATCGCGATTTTGGGGTGAGATTCGGGCCGCGACCAATACGTTAAATAAAAAAGGTGAGAATAGAGTTAAATATATTTAATTTTGTAATTATATTTATTTTTATGTGTTTTTGTCGTTGATCACGATTTTGGGGTGAGATTCGGGCCGCGACCAATACCTTAAATAAAAAAGGTGAGAATAGAGTTAAATAAATTTAATTTTGTAATTATATTTATTTTTATGTGTTTTTGTCGTGGATCACGATTTTGGGGTGAGATTCGGGCCGCGACCAATGCCTTAAATAAAAAAGGTGAGAATAGAGTTAAATAAATTTAATTTTGTAATTATATTTATTTTTATGTCTTTTTGTCGTTGATCACGATTTTGGGTGAGATTCGGGCCGCGACCAATACGTTAAATAAAAAAGGTGAGAATAGAGTTAAATAAATTTAATTTTGTTATTATATTTATTTTTATGTGTTTTTGTCGTTGATCACGATTTTGGGTGAGATTCGGGCCGCGACCAATGCGTTTAAATAAAAAGGTGAGAATAGAGTTAAATAAATTTAATTTTGTAATTATATTTATTTTTATGTTTTTTTGTCGTTGATCACGATTTTGGGGTGAGATTCGGGCCGCGACCAATACCTAAATAAAAAGGTGAGAATAGAGTTAAATAAATTTTAATTTTGTAATTATATTTATTTTATGTGTTTTGTCGTTGATCACGATTTTGGGGTGAATTCGGGCCTGACCAATGCCTTAAATAAAAAAGGTGAGAATAGAGTTAAATAAATTTAATTTTGTAATTATATTTATTTTTATGTCTTTTTGTCGTTGATCACGATTTTGGGTGAGATTCGGGCCGCGACCAATACGTTAAATAAAAAAGGTGAGAATAGAGTTAAATAAATTTAATTTTGTTATTATATTTATTTTTATATGTTTTTGTCGTTGATCACGATTTTGGGTGAGATTCGGGCCGCGACCAATGCGTTAAATAAAAAAGGTGAGAATAGAGTTAAATAAATTTAATTTTGTAATTAAATTTTTATTTATATTTTTTGTCGTTGATCACGATTTTGGGGTGAGATTCGGGCCGACCAAAACGTTAAATGGAAGATGTAGAATGGAGTTAAATAAATTTAATTTGTAATTTTATTTATTTTTATTTGTTTTGTCTTGATCCCGATTTTGGGGTGAGATTCGGGCCGCACCAATACGTTAAATAAAAAGGTGAGAATAGAGTTAAATAAATTTAATTTTGTAATTATATTTATTTTTATGTGTTTTTGTCGTTGATCACGATTTTGGGGTGAGATTCGGGCCGCGACCAATACGTTAAACAAAAAAGGTGAGAATAGAGTTAAATAAATTTAATTTTGTAATTATATTTATTTTTATGTGTTTCTGACTCAAGTAGCATTCAGAAAAAGTTGTCGGTAAATGGTAACAATGTGATCCATTGTTTTTTAAAGTATATAGGGTTAGCATGGTTACCTCGTGGAGGATTGCATTAGACAGTGTTGCTAATGTGATGAAAAATATGGATTCTTGGGAAATAACCTTTATTTTTTAAGATGATGATATATGCATAAAACGGTGGACAAAGTGCACAAGGCGAATGTATTTCTTGTTTGTTAGGCATCTTGAAAGTTAGAGCTATAGTTCAATATATGATAACCTTAAGAGTTCATTTCCTGATTTTGAATTAGCGACTGGTCTCGTGAATCAAGATTCTGTTGAGCATGTTCACTGAAACTCCTAGGGTGGAGTGGGTTTAATCCTAACCCTTCTTTTTAGAATGTATCGTTTAAGCTTTAGGCATATTTTGTTAACTAATTTTATTGATTGCAGTAGAAGAGGTAATGTTATTCTGGAAGAAACGAACTTCCTACTGCGCTTTGACAGAAAATACTCAATAATTTTTACCGGAATTAGATTTAAATACGCCGCCCGAATGTAACCAGGAAGAGATAAAAGAGCTTCGATGAGCTACTAGAAGCTGCCGAAATTATTAATATTTCACTCCGGTTTATTATGACAAAATACCGGATTTAGCAAGTAAAATTTCTTTGAGGCTAAAGCCATTACTTTTTTTGCGGGTTAAATTGCGAGAAAAAACGTTAAAAAACTGGATGTTTTAAATGCAAAACTATGTTTATTAAAGCTTTTGATGAATCGAAGATTCTAAGAATTGTATATGCAATGCTAAGAAAGTATTTGCATTCAGATGATTTACTTACGAAAGTGGCATATCTGACTCGACCGACAGATTTTTTTTTTAATCTTAATTTTCAATTAGAGACTTTCAATAATCATTGTGCAGATATTAGGAATTGCAGAAAATTATTATTAAATTTAACAGAAATTATAGAATCAAAAACCAATGATGAATTTCCAAATTGGTTTAACAAGAGTCACATATATTACGATCATAGGTTATTTGCTTTAAAATTTATGTTAAAAGTAAAAATTTATGCAAAAGCCCGTGATCATAATAACGCGAGGAGAAACCACAATAAAGGTTCTGTAGCGTCAAAAAATAAAATAATGAAAAATAAATTAAAATTTTTCTTTACTGAAAATGTCTATTTTAAATCGTATATTATTTGTTGAAAATTTGTTAATAGTAAAGAGTCCCTTCCCATTGATTTATTTATTAAATAATATTATAAACATTTATATTTATCGACCAGGGCCGGATTTAACTCTTTTTGTCCATAGCTAATTTTTTTTTGCCGCCCTATTATGTCAATATTTTGTGAATATTAGAACGAAAATTTAAAGCTTTAAAAATGTAAACTACACTAGTAATTCTTAAAAAATTAATAAAAAAAATCCAAAAGTAAAACATACAAAAAATTAAATAACAATTCTTTAAAACAAACAAATTTTATAATATAACAAAAAAACATTAAAATGTTAAAACAAATAAGTCTTGTCCATGTATATTAAATTATAGGTAAAACCCTATACTAACATTTATCTTCGAACCTTTTTTTTCTGCAAAATCATTAATTATATCATTACAATTAATGCTATTTGTTACGTCTGGTTTAATATATAATATTGCTAAAGCTTCTAATCGTTCTTGTTCTATAATTGATCTTAAATAGGTTTTAATGCGTTTCAAACAGAAAAAAAACTTCGTTCAGCAGAACAGTTTGAGGCCGGTTAACAAATACACAGTATAAATATAATGTCAATATTTAAATATATACTTTTTGAGTCCATTTTGGTAAACCACTTATATAATAATTCAAAATGGAGCATTAAGTGTCTTTTTTTAATATAATACATACTCAACGAATTGTCATGCTTTACCTTGAAAGTTATTTTCAAGATCGTTTGGATAGCTTTCCTGTAGAAAAAGAACAGTTCTTCTTAATTCATCAGAACTTATAGCTTTTTTTTAATAAATTTACGATTATTTTTTTTTTTTTTAATTATTCCTAAATTTGCCGCCCTAGGCTTCAGCCTACTCAGCCTTTGCGTAAATCCACCCCTGTTATCGACAGTCAAATTCATGACAGATATTTAAGTTAAGTTACTTACTTTTCCAAATTTATGTAACTGTTATTAATTTTTTGATTACAAAAAAAAATAGTATAATTACTGGTCTCAAATTCGCGTTTTATTCTTAAACTATGAATGTTTGCATGTAAATAATAATTTTAAAATTAATTGTATTGCTTTTTTTGTTTAAATAAAAAACAAGTGAAAAAAATATTTGCTGCTGGTGGGATTCGAACCAAAAAGCAGCCGGGAGCAGTTATTGGCTCCTTGGTAAATATACAGGTGTCCCAGAATATGTGGGCATCTCTGGAATCTAATGAAAACCTTAAAGTAATATAGTTCCATAAACTTTTTCTCTATGAGCCTCCTTACGGAGATACAGGTCAATAAGAGGCCCCTGAAATTCGTTTTTGTTTAAATAACTTTTAAAATACAAGGCGTAATTTAATATTTTTTAATATGGTGGTTACTAGATAAGTCTTCTAAAATGAACCCATTAAATTATATTTGGCTTATTTAGTTTGCCAGGGATGGACTAGTCTGACACAATAATCAGCAAATTTTATCACCACTGTATGATAAAGGCTCAACAATTTTATTTTTAGATAGCTTTACTTAAACTAAAAAAGGTCTCTTATTGACATCGATAAAATCAACTGTTTACGAGAAATAAAATAGCATGGTTGGTAATTTTTTACATTATACAGGGTGTTTTCTAATTGTAGTTTAATAGAAAAATCAATTTTTGGGTCTATTTAGAAGAAAACTTCATGAACGTAGTCCTAAACGTCTTAACTTTGAGATACAGGGTGGTAAAATTTTCAAAATAAATAATTTATTATAAACCTGTAATACCACTTTAGATATTTTAAAAATTTGGCATATAAGTACTATGTATCAAGAAGCTTCTTTTTTAGTGTACCATTTTTTATTTTCACCAGTGGGGTTCGTACAGAATTTGACCTGCCTATTTTGGCAAATAAAAAAAATGTGGCACACTAAAAAATGCCTATTGATACATAGTACATGTATGCCAAATATCATTAAAATATGTAAAGTGTATTACAAATTTTAATATTAAATGATTTATTTTTGAAAATTTTACCACCCGTATCTCAGAAGTTAAGACGTTTAGGACATACGTTTATATGAAGTTTTTCTTTTAAAATGGACCCAAAAATTGATTCCCCATAATATTAATGTACAATTAGAAAACACCCTGCATAATTTTTAAAAATTACCAACCATGATATTTTATTTTTCGTGAACAGTTGATTTTATCGATGTGAATCAAGGATACCTATTTTTTAGTTTAAGGTTAAAGCTATCCAAAAATAATATTGTTGAGCCTTTATCATACAGGGTGTTAAAAATTGACATATTATATCAGAGTTAGTCCGTCCCGGCAAACTCAATAAGCCAAATATGATTTAATGGGTTCATTTTAAGAAGACTTATCTAGTAACCATATTAAAAATATTAAATTACACCTAGTATTTAAAAAGTTATTTAAACAAAAACGATTTTCAGGGCGTCCGTTATGTACCTGTATTCGTAGGGAGGCTCTAGAAAAAAGTTTATGGGAACTTGTCAAAATATTTTTAGGTTTTCTATTAGATTCGAGATTGCCCACATATTCTGGGGCACCCTGTATAGTTGTTCAGATTTGGCAGTTATATGCCCACCGGTAGCGACCTTACAAGCATAATGAGTGAGTTAGTTATTACTTGATAGCTTGAAATATTAAGTTTAGATGAGTTTTTGTTTGTTTGTTATAGTGAATTGCCCAGAAAAAAGATTATTAAAAAACCTGGTTGATAAAAGCTGCCGCGCTAACCCGCTCGACCACTGGTTGCTTTACGTGCGGATAAATAAAATTTACATATGTTCATCCATATGAGATCGAACTTAAACGCCAACGAAACGTTTAATCATTGCGTATTCGGTTTAATTCATTTAGTAAATATTTTTCTATATTATATTAAATAATTTTAAAATTATTTATAAAAAACAGGGCAAATCTAGGATAAAAATCGAATAAAAATCCCCTTTCATGTTAATAAAAAAATTATTTACTAACAATTTATAAATACATTTTACGATTGCATAAAAATGTAATTTTATTGAAAATATTGATAAAACAAATTTCGGTACGGTGGTTTCGTTCATGACGCACTTTAGCAGGCCAAGAGGGAGAAAGTGCGTCTAGTTCAGGAGTTGGCCATACCGGGCGCTCTTTTTTCCGGCGCGTTTTTATAACACGGCATCGGCAATCTCCCTACTCATCTCTGGTTCTGGCACCTTATACAGAAAAATGGAAAAGGATCGTAAAACCTAAAATTAGCTAAAAGAATTATTTTATACAAGGTGCAAGAGAAGTATAAACTGGATTTCTTTAATAAATAAAAATTTTAAATAGACCTGTTTTTGGTTTATTTTTCGTGATATTATTTATTTAAAACCTTATATTATAAAGATATCTATAAAAATAGATTTTTTAACTAAAATACCAAAGTTTATTTGTTTGCAGTCAGCTACTTGCCAAAATAGAATATCTAGTTGCACGAATTTATATTACTTATTTTTTCTCCTAATAAACCTTTTGCAGTTTAGTTTTAAGAATATGTTTTATTTCTTATTTACTTTTCAGTTATTTATTTTATATTTTAGAGTTTTATTAATTTTTTAAAAAAATTGTTTAACTGAAATAAATATTTTAATTTCGCCAATTATACTTACTCACAAAGTTCTTCTTTTACGGGCAGATCTTCATAGTGATATTTCATAGCTTTCTCCCTTAATTTTCTAATACACCTGCGGCTGTCCTCATGACTTTTTTGTAAAATACAAGGATTTCCCAGTTCTAAAAAATTTGGTTAAAATTGACTGTATCTTTCTATATTAATTAAGCGCATTATACGAAATATTTAAGACCTGTTTATTAGAACTATATACAGGGTGGCGCAAAATAAACGTTATGATTCAAATGCTTTACAACTTTTTTATTTATAATTTTATTTTTTGTTTTGTTTTAAAAATTCGTCAAGTAGGTCTAAACAATTTAAAATAAAGCAATACACCAAAGAACAAAGCATAAAAATTGTTAATTTTATTTTTTAAACGGAATGTCAGTTATTTTGACGCAGTATGCGTATCGCCGACATTTTAATGTGCATGTTCGACCCTTAGCGCCAACAAATATTCTTTTGGTTGCTAATTTTTACCAACAAGGTTCAGTAAGAAACCTTTTTGGTGCTGGAAGTCCATGTACAGTGTGCACCGGTGAAAATACTAAACGTGTACGAAAAAGCGTAGAGAGAGTCCTGAAACATCAACGAGGAGAAGTTTGGCACAACTTTGGTTCTCAAAGGGGTTTTTTAAAAAAAATTTGGCTACATTGCACATGTTTCCCCATAAAATTTGGCTGGAGCAAGAAATATGGCCGACAGACTGCCAGCAAGCGCTTGATTATTCTGTTGCGTTACAGCCAAAAGCTAGAGACAATCGCGATTCCAGATTTCACCGCTCCAGACATTATTTTTTGGGCTATATAAAGGAAAGAGTCTAATAGCGATGGGCATATTCGGATGATTTCAATATTCGAATATTCGTATTCCGGAAGATCTTCATATTCGGAATATCATTCGAAATATGAAACATTGACCGATCAACGCCAGTTGATATTCGATATATTGCGCCGGCCGCCGACCGTCGATTTACCCCGAATCGAAGCCTTTGCTTTCGAAATAACGAATTATTCCGGAAGATGAAATATGAATTATTTTATTTCGGCTTTTGATTTCAGTATTTTCAGTCGACAGTCGACTATTTTACTTGTTGGGTCGAGTTGTTAGTTGTGGTTAGTTAGTTAGTTTGCGTATTCGTGTACGTTTTTAATTTTTTTTGCTGTTATTATTGGTGTGGTGTATAGAATAGTATACAGTGGCCGCCAAAAAAGTCGACACTTGATGGAAAATTTCTATTCTTGATATTAATTTTTTGTGTGTAGTATCTGCATTTTAAATTCAAAATTCATTATTATGGAAATGCATATTACGGATTTGAGTGGTTTTCAATTTGTTAAATTTAAATACTTTAAGAAGTAGATATGAATTGGCGTAATTGGTGCGAAAATTTGTTAATATTTGATAATAAAGAAACTAAAATTGTCGTTCGATAGACTAATTAGTTTGTTTTAGGACAAAATTATTATAGGTATAATGTCTAATTTAATAATTCAGTTTTTTTTAAACGTATTTTCCCTTGTTTTATTTTAAAATGTTTCATATTTAATACGATTAAAATATTACTTGCATTACGTTCTTATTTTAAGTTTTTTTAAATATATAAAAATAATACGATCATATAATTGTTTTAAATTAAAATTAATCCCCTGTATTGACATTTCCATATTAAATAGTTTTGCTGGTTGCCTGTTAATAGAACACTTCAAAAAAGAAGTTTAATTAATTTTCACTAATTATTAGGCAACCGTTTACATCAAAACCCGCTAATAAAAGCAATCGACAGAAAAATAAAAATATAGTTCAACCGAAATAGGCTATTAAAGAATGCTTTTGATAATTTAGATTTAATTGCATTGCTATTTTATTATGTTCCACAAGTAATATGTTTAATTATTACTTTATTCAATAGCATAATAATAATAATAATTAAATATAAAATTATGTGGTAACGAATCACAATGTGGCATCCGACATTTAAATTTTTAAATGCATTCTTTTGATAGCTCTTCCTGTTTCAGTCGAACTAGGATTGACCTTAAATGAACCGTAAATCGAATGAACTATCATCCGATAAGTAGCGGTAATATATCCCAGCTGATTGGAATACGAATATTCGAATATTCGAAAGAAATATTCGAATCATTCGAAACATTTCTATATTCGAATATCGTTCGGAAGATCATTCGGAAGGTCCCATCACTAGAGTCTAAGTTACTTAACCACAAAACATCAATTAACTAAGGCATGATATTTACAATGAAATCCATGCTATAACATCTGACATTTTGCAAAAAGACATGGAACATATATTGGAAAGGGCACGACTTTGTAAGGCAGAAAATGGGCGATGTCTGCAAGATGTTATTTTTTACTGTTAGACTTTAATTGTTTTAAATTAATAGGCTGCATTTTTATAAATTAATTTTAAAAATTTATTTACAAAAGGGAAAGTTACACAGCATTTAATTCATAACGTTCATTTGCGACACTCTGTATGTTTAACTTCTGGTAATTCCTACGAAATATATCTATAAGTCATCCAACATATATATTTAAACCCTATAAGAAAGCATGCTTTTAAAAATAAATGCTCACACAAAGCTTTTTAAATCCTAATTTATAAACCAAAAAAGAATAATATCTAACTCCAAATTCTTATATTTATACCGGGTACCCACAAGGTTACTTTCCAGCTGCCATTTTTTTTATTTCTTTATCGATATTAACAAAACTTGGTAGGGTTGTTATTTTAACAAAAAGTTATTTTTGTGCATATATGACAAGTTTTTCAGATTTCTGGTTTCACCGGAAATAACTAAATATTTTAATTTTTTAATAGAATACCTTGTATAGATATATAATTTTTGAATTTCATAGATTATTTTACGTTCAATTGCATCATTTTTAAATTATTATTATGTATTAACCTTGCGAGTTAAGTTTCGGTAGTAATACAGTAGTCAGAGACAACAACGGTCCTTAAAATTTGTCCATTGCTTTTTATCTCTTTTTGATTACATAACTTCCTTATGTAATGTCTTTGTCACTCATCAGGGAAAGCGATCGTAGATGGAGCAGTCAGCGCTTTTTCCTGGCTGCCAAGTTGATTACAGATTCTCTATTTAAGCTTTGCGCAGATTTTTGGTCTTTTTTGACACACGCGAGATTAAGAGACAGAAGATACACCTGAATAAAAAAATGTTAACCTGACAACGCTGCTTCAGGAAAGGAGAGGTGACGACGGTGATCGATTTTGTGTTTGACATTTTTGTAAATGGCCGTTTTGTTTGAGTAATCTGTTTACGGTTTTTGTGATTTATTGTGCGATTTTAATAATTTTCCACCCAAATTTTTTTTATTTGACTTTGATTATTGCTTTATTATGATTATGTATATATTTGTGTTTTTTTAACAGACAATTTAAGTCAACAGTAAAGGAGTTCTGTGAGAAGTGTGAACTGCGAATAATTCCTCAATTATGTTCTAGACTACTGATAGCCCTTGCTATTCACCCTTTTTTAACAGCAATATGGGAGCTATTTCTGTTGTTTGGGGCAAAGAGGAAGGTCTCAAAGATGCACTCATTTTCTGAAATCTAAAAGGATGATAAATAAAAACTTTCTTACATATCTACATGAAAGGGCTTTTCGAAAACGGGGATCAAGAACCCGATTGATAAGATTACTAATCTTAATTTTGGGTAAAAAGATTGGTTTATACTGTTGGAAAGTCTAAGATCAATCGGATTTTTAAATAATATAATCTTTTCTAACCTGCGGTCTTTGGGTAAAGGAATTATTTTGATCAGCTGTTTTGTCATTTAAACTAACCTTTTTAAAGTTCCGTTATCACCAATAATAAAAGAGATTATTAAGATTCTTGTTTCCAAAAGGCCCTAAGAAAAACTAAATTTTTTTGAATATTAATTTTTTTTTTTTTTTATTTATTTTACTGGATACCCCAAAATTTTAGGAATAATTAATTATCCGTTTTGAGAAATATTATAAATTTTATTAATAATATTGGTAAATTACATATGAATTGCATTTCTTCAAAGTTTTTTAATTATTAATAAACATTTCTTGGATCATTAAATTTTCTTTTTTTTTTGATCTAGAATTTGACAAGAAAAATTGGGATTGAAGTGTACCGGCGAATCTCTGAAAAACAGAAGAATATGTAGAGGATTTTGAGAGGCATATTAGGATTTAATATGCTATAAGTCCGAGGATGCGTTCCCATGTCCATTGAAGACACTCCATCTACATCGCAAACACATTTAAAATAAATTATTATACACAATTAGTTATTCATGAAAATCCATGCTTTATCATAATATATTTTGTTGGCCTAATTGTAAATATATACATTTTTATTGTTGTTTTTTCTAAGTTTCGGAATGTTAATTTGTAAATTAATTTAACTGTTAATAAAAAATATTATTTTATAATTTAATTTAGCCACTTTTTTTTGTTTCATTTATGAAAAACTTGTCTCAAAAGTAATAACAAAAGAAATTGGTGTTAAATAAATTATTTTTTTCAGTTAACATTACAACTTTAAGATTATTTTTGTAAATTTTGAATTTGCTAGTTTTTTTCTTATTTTAATTTATTGTTTAAAAGAAAAAACCAAATAAATAGGTATTTTTTTGAACCTCGAGGAGGGGTAAAATCGACCATTTTTCCCATCAAAATGTGAAAATTGAAAGTCCTTTAGGTATTATTATTATAATTATTTATATTGTTTAAAAGAACAACAATAAAAGATAAAAAAATAAAATAGGTATTAAAAAATTTCAAAGAATGTTTATTGAACATCATTTTAAGTGTTTTTTAAATTTTATTTTAAAATTTTAAGGCTTTTTACGTCAAATAATAAATATTAATTAAGTATTTAATACTTAACAAGTAAACTTAAAAATATTATTATCAAATATTTTGGCTCATCAATTCTAAATAAATTTTTCGAATTAAAAAGGGGGCACTTAAAATGAATAAAAAATAAATGTGTAAGTTTAAAGGATTTTTTTCTAATTATATATTTTGTTATCAATTTATTA
This sequence comes from Listronotus oregonensis, assembly GCA_019359885.1. NCBI lineage: Eukaryota > Metazoa > Arthropoda > Insecta > Coleoptera > Curculionidae > Listronotus > Listronotus oregonensis. Next base: position 28,100 of record JAHBCN010003863.1, read on the forward strand.
TAGAAAAATTTAACTTAATATAAATAAAAAGGCCTAAATCAAACTTAAAATTTTCTCGAGGAAGGGAAAAAATGGTTGATCTTTACCCACCTCCTCAGGGTTCAATGAAAAACTACTACTATTTTTTGGTCTTTAATACATTTTTTAAAACAATGAAATAAATAAAAGGAAAAAAAATACAGGAGTCATAATTCATCAAATTTACGTTCATTATATTTGTAACTATTAACTGAAACCAACAAATAATTTATTTGAGTAAATGCTGTTAATAAAACAAGGAAAAGAATGGAATTAGTAATTTGAATTTCGCGGGCAATGCCGAGGATCCGCCTCGGGCGCCATCTGCGTTCGTTTCCTTGATGCCAAAAAGAAAGCATAACGCGCCCTTCTCGGATAATTTATTTACATTTAGTTGCTCGTCTCGTTGTTTGTCTCTGCAGTAGTAGTCAGTGAGGGATGCGAGACGAAGCCAAACATCGATGTTAAACATCGATGGCAACATCGAAACCCGACCATCGATGGTAACATATATCGAGCATACAATATGATGTTTTTCTAACATCGATGGAGATCGATGGTTTGTTCATGGTCTATTAGCAATTAATTATTAGCAATAAAGCTATCAATACTTCTAAAGACAGCTTTATTGATTTAAAATATACAAGATATAGTACATGTTTTTAAACTAAAACGAAACTCTTAGTAAAAAAAAATAATTAAAAAACCAAAAATATCAATTTATATAAAAAAATTATAGATCCCAATAGGATTTTTTAATGCTTTGTAAAAAAAGTTATTTTGAAAAATTTTCCCTTTATCCTATTTCGCTGCTAAGTTCTTTTGCCCTCTTTTAAAAAAACGATTTGATGAAAGGAAGTTGCAAAATAGACAAAAACTTCGGGAATTGTGGTAAAGTAATATTAACATTTCATTATTATTTATTTATAATTAAATGGGCAAAACGTTTATGTTTTTAAAACTTTACATAACAAAGAAAGAAGATCTAAAAATTTGTGGATATCCTTAAGATTATTTGTTTAAAACATTGTTACTTTTTTTACCTTTAAAAATATCGATGTTGAAGGCAACATAGTAGATAAGCTATGTGTTTCTGGGCAAAATCCATCATTTTCCAAAGAAATACATGGGAGAATATTAAGGTCCGATTTAGATTTTACTTCCGGCAGCACCAAATGCCAAGCGGTCACCTATCTGGGTCACCTATCTGCGGTCACCCATCTAAGTAGTAACTACGCCCAATTGTTTATTTAGATTATGGCGCACCAAGATTATGAAATTCTATCAGGAGTCCTTTTATAATTATGGAAATAATTAAAAAAGTCCTCAGTAGCAGGATTCGAACCACCTGTTGCCCCATCAACGTTTCAAGTTCAGCGTCTTAAAATTGGGACACCCAGACTTATTATCTAGTGGTAAAAAAGGCAATATCAAACGTATAAGTGGGGTCATATAAATTAACAAGGTCGCAACTAAAAATTGTTTATAATAAATAAATTTGAGGGGGCCAACAAATATTTGATATATAAGCCCTAGTGAGAATTAACCTAATATTAAAATTGTTTTCAAATCCCACTGGATAATTAGAATAAGTGATATTGAAAAGCAATAATAATTTGCTTTTAAACAGCTGCTATTAAATGAGGATAATATTATATTACTTATATGAATCCAATATTATAAAAATCTAAAAAAAATTAAAAGACTTCATTATTTTATAAATCTAGGCTTGCATAAAAGATATACCAATAGGAAGAGAGATTTCATAAATGATTAATAACACATATTTTACCGGAAATAAATTATCAATTTTCATATCTGCATCCTGTGTTTAAAAATTTTTAGTTTATTAACAAAAAATATATTTTTTTAAAAAAAACCAACGCCCATTAATTATTTAATTCATATATAAAAAAAATGTTTAAAAATTTTGGGTCAAACGAACATGCTTAAATAGCAATGCAAAAAAGTATTGGGTAATATAAAAACCGTGTGTATAGGGTAAAAAAAAAAACGAGGTGACTCAAGCATACACATAGCCTCCCAATATCTCAAAAAAAAAGGTTGCTACCCCTAAAAATTTTTTATATTAAATATGTTTCTTAAGCCATAATGTGCAACCAGTTAAAAATTATTCAAATCGGATTGAAAGAAAAATTTTATATCTAGGTTTTAATTTTGAGTTTTTAGCCCCGTTAAAAAAATAAATTTTAAAAAACCCCCATCACATATATTTATGGTTTAAGCCTATCGTAGAAAAAAATCAACTTATATATTATAAAAAACAGCCACCGAATGCGAAAATAGCGGCTAACATTTTCTAAAATAATAAATTAAAAACGCATTCAAGTTCCCGGGTAATCAGCGGAAAATTAAAAATTTAAAATTAGGTTGATTTCAAACAAGCTCATAGCGCTCGGTTAATATCAAAAAAAATAGGGTTGCTACCCCTAGAAATTTTATATTAAATATTTTTTTGCTTACAATGTGCAACCAGTCTAAAAATTTTTCAAAATCGGTTTGAAAAAAAAATTTTATATCTATTTTTTAAGTCAGAGCAAGGCGCGTTAAAATATTTTTTGAATCCCATATACATATATTTATGGTTTAACCCTTTAACGTAGGATAAAATCAACTTTATATTAATTAAAACACAGCCACCGAATGCAAAAATAGCGGCTAATATATCTAAAATAATAATTTAAAAACGCTTTCGTTACCGGGTAATCAGCGGTATAATATCAAATAAAATTAGGCTGACTCAAACAAGCCCCAAAGCGCTCGGTTAATATCTTAAAAATAAGGTTGTTACCTTAAAAATTTTTAATTTTAAAATATGTTTTTAACCCATAATACACAACCAGGTTAAAAATTATACAAATCGGATTGATAGAAATATTTTATTCTGGTTTTTAAACTAACAAATAACAGGAGCTAAAAATTAAAAAAATACATTTAAAAAATGTGTAAATTATGAGGCAAATACACTAAAAATTATCACTTAAAAAAAATTTGCAAACCGATGCCAAAGGAGTAAGTTTTCAATTAATTTTATGAAAAATATCATTTACCCAATAAATTTATTGGTTGTAAAACAGCACTGTATTTTCAAATAACAGCCCCGATAAATAACAGCACTGTTTTTTTAAAAAAACGCAATTTTTTTTAACCAACAGCACTGTATTTTCAAAAACAGCCCTGTATTTTCAAATAACAGCCCTGTTTTTCCAAATAACAGCCCTGTTTTTCCAAATAACAGCACTGTTTTCAAATAACAGGGCCCCGTTTTTTCCAAATATCAGCCCTGTTTTTCCAAAAAAACTGTATTTTCAAATAACAGCCCTTTTATTTTTTTTAAATAAAATGTTTTTCCAAATAAAGCCCTGTTTTCAAAATAACAGCCCTTTTTTCCAAAAAACAGCCCTGTTTTTCCAAAAAAACTTTTTATTTTTAAAAAACACCATTTTTTCCAAATAACAGCCCCCTGTATTTTTTAAAAAAACCGCCCCGTATTTTTTAAAAAACAGCACTGTTTAAATAACAGCACTGTTTTTTAAATAAAAAGCACTGTATTTCAATTAACAGCCCTGTATTCTCAAATAACAGCACTTAATAAAGAGCACTGTATTTCCAAATAACAGCCCTTTTATTCTTTTAAATAACAGCACTGTTTTTTAAATAACAGCACTGTTTTTAAAAAAACAGCACTGTATTTCCAAAAACAGCCCTGTATTTCAAATAAAGCACTGTTTTTAAAATAACAGCACTGTATTTCCAAATAAACACTTTATTTCCAAATAACAGCCTTTTTCCAAATAACAGCCCTGTTTTTCCAAATAAAGCCCCCCTTTTTCCAAATAACAGCACTGTATTTCAAATAACAGCCCTGTTTTTCCAAATAACAGCACTGTATTTCCCAATAACAGCACTGTTTTTTAAATAACGGCACTGTATTTCCAAATAACGGCACTGTATTTTTTAAAAAATGCCTGTATTCCAAATAACCGACTGTTAAAAAAGACTGTTGGTACAGGTTTAGAAGAATAATAGGGTTTGTGGTTTGGCCGCCAAACACACCTAACCTAAATTTATTTCCTCTAAACTACTAACTAACAAACTAAGGTTATTTTTAATTGAAATTGAAATTAGACCAGAAGAAAAAACAAACTAACTTAAATTTCCCCCCATGTTTTTTTCTTATGGGAAAATGATGGATTTTGCCGAGAACACACATATTCCCCCACTAACATCGATGTTATCATCGTTTTTTTTCGATACCCGACTATCGATGGCAAAACATCGATCTTTTCGATCCAAACCAACCATCGATGTTTTTGGGACCATCGATGAACATCGCATCCCTTAGTACAGTGGACCAAGTTTATTTTACCAGATGGGGCCGTTTTTTGTTACACACATTTTCCCGGGCCCTACGTAGGCAGTTTTTTCTACATAGGTTGGTAAACCTTTCGATTTTTCTGGTAAGCAAGTTTCGTAAAATCTCATTAAAGGAGCCACACAGGTCTTCAAGTTGATTTCGATTACGTCGCATACAGTGTTGTTGTCTTCATTAATTTTTGAAGAGCAGTCCATATAACTTTCAATCTTTTTCTGAAATAATACACCATAAATTTAAAAACATATAATTTAATAACTAACTAGGTGAAATTTGATACGTCTTTTTTAATATACAGTGCGAGTCTCTAACTTGTTGTAACTGTTAAATTTAACAATAAACTTAACAACAAATAAACTACCAGAGAATGATAAACGAAAAATCTTGGCAGAGCTGCAGATTTTTAAAGGGGGAATATCTTTAGGCAAGAAAAAATTAATCAATTTTTATGATTTTTTATTAAGGGGATAAAATAATTGGATCATTTAATAATTTTAGCATCTTTTTGTTAAATCTAAAGTTTAAAAAAAATTAGTTTTTTTACAAAATGGCGTAATAAAAATACGTTACCTTAACTTCATTATTGTGATTAGGACAAATCTTAAAAGCGGTCTCGTTTAGTTTTTGATAAGCTTGTGATTTTTCTGCCTCATAATCATCTTTATTAAAAAGAATACTTCTTTGTTTTTCTTCTACATCAGTTTCTCCAACAACATATCCTAAGGATGAAAACATGATAAGCGTAATAACCAAGGATCTCCACAAAAGCTGTGAGCAACAATAGTATAATTTCTTAATATAAAATATAAATAATACTGTGTTTTTTCGTATATAATATCATAAGAGAAAAAATTTGTCGCAAAATATTTGGATTGTATGAAAGTATGTTGCTTGGCAATTTCGTGAATGACTCTTATAAACAATGTCATGAACGAAATGGTCATAAAAGCAACAAACTTTAATAAAACAAGAGAAATAATTTGCATAAAAAGTTTTTTCCCGAATGATATTCGATAAGACTATTTTAAGATTAAACCAGCCAAATTTAGCTAGAAACAGAGTGATTATTTTTAGACTTGTTAGATTTTTTTGACCCACACCTAAATTGTGTAACTAAAAAACCATCATGTTCGGTTCCTGTTTGACCTCCGAAAAGTGAAGTTCGCGCGATAAGAAAACTACATAGTTGTTTCCGGAAAGGCGGTTGAAAATGCCGTATCGAGTGTTTTCACCCTCGGAGATCAAGGAGAAACTCACACCAAACGATGGAGACCTTCTTTTGGGGCTAAGCGCAGTGAACGAAGATTCATATACCTATTATTTTTTGTGGGGCCCACGCACGAGGTATTTTCGTCATGGCGGAAGATTGTTGCGCGCTCAGCAGGAAGTAAGAGTTACTAACAGAAAGCGGTTATACGTAATACCAGTAGCAGTTCTCGGTCGGATCGCCATTGTTTGTGCCTTGCATCGATAATTTTTATTTAAGAAGTACAATTTTGGAAAAAAAACAAAATTTCTGGCGGTTGAGAGCCCGATTATCCAGAAATTCTAACTACGAAACCTGGGAAAGCTCACGTTCTTCGAAACATGTGACTGGAAAGGGGAGAGCTGGCATAATAATTTCAAAGGGATAAAAGCCAATAAAAAAGCAATTTAATTCAACCATTGTGTTGGTTTTGTTTAGGTTAGTGTAGGTAAGAGTTTTGCTAGTAAAAAACAGGTCGTTGCTACGACAGTGTAAAACACTTTGGTGAAATAGTCTTAATACAATATAGGATTATCGCACCACCGCTTAAATGGTGTCATATCCCAAAAAAATTGAAAAAATTTATCGCAGCATTAGGTTTACAATACTACAGCTATTTTAGTTTAATTTTAAGTCTATATTTTCACTATTTGTGCGTAGGTAAATATGTACGCTCGCCAGGCCAAGTTTCGGCCTGCCGCAAGAATATGTGTATTTTACACAAAATGTTTCAGCCCATTTTCACCTCATCATAACATCAGTCTCGTCCCACATAAACGTATGAAATTCGGTATGTAAATTCACATAAGTGCTTCAATTACGTGTGAAAAATAAAAAAGTTACCTCTAGTGATCTCTGAAATATTCGATTTTAAAAATCGCTCATTTTACTACTGATTGACTGACATATTGACTTATCAATATTTTAAAACTTAATTTTTTTTATGTAAGTAGGTTTTGATATACAAGTAAAGGATAAGTTGTAAAACTGCACATTTCTACTTGGAACGCCCTGGAGCAGGGCCGTAATACCGTATATTAAGGGGGTATTTCATAATTCTCTTAGAACTTAAAATTTAGGCAAGATTTTATTCACTAGACAAAAAAAATTGCTACATTTACCCATTAGACCGCAAACCAGGCCCAGTTTAAGGGTCAATAACCAGCCACGGATAGGACGCGATGTTTAAACAAAGTTTTAAGCAAATTTTCTTTATTACTTTTATCAGAAAATGGTGGCCGACTTGTCACCGAAACGTTGATAAGTTTATTTCATTGTTAAAGGGTTTATTTTGTATTTTTTTAGTTTATTTCAGGCAATCTTTAGATTTATAAGGATCAATAGATTCCGTACACGCACAGAATCTATATCCTAGGACAAGGGCTGAATCGGTCCGATCTGGCGAGTACCCACACAGTAGCTTTGTTTTCTGTTTAACTGCTTGGTTTTATTTTTATTTTTTAAACTATTTAGTTTACTAAAAGGTAAAAAGACACTTTTGTGTTGTATTGGTAAGTCCTCAACGTTTGCTCATAATTCACAACATAAAATATGAATATTGCTCTGTAAACTGGGTAACTTATTATCTCAGGCCGATATAATATAAAAAATAAAGTTTATTTTATAATTTATACTTGACTTACAAAAATAATTACCTAATTAACCGTTCTCCATCGTACAATATCCGGTAAAATAAAGATTATTACATAAAAAACGTTTTTATGATGCTCAAAAAACAGTCCCCTGCATGTTCCCAAAAACAATCCCCTGGCAAAGAAGGTGTTAATTTCACCATTAAAAAAAATCATACTTTTGTTATTTAAAATCTTATATATTTTTTACTGACAATATTAGAGGAATTTCTTACTTAATTAAATAATAAACTTAAAAAAGCTAATGTTAATTTTGTTACAAATTTTACGCACAGTCCCCTGGTTCTTATTTAAAACTGCCTCAATATATTTAATACAATTAATCTTCATTTCTACGTAGTACTTCGTATGCTTTTTAAGTTTGCCCAATAATAATAATTAAATAAAATTATTAACCTATTAAAAAAACTAACCAGAGGACTGTTTGTCGATACAAAAATAGGCATAAAGTTGCCCAGTTTACAGAGAAATGCCCATATGTAAATAAATTTGGTTACTTTAGTATCGTAAGACTCAAATAAGTTTACAGACAGACGAAACTTAAGCAACAATTTGTGTTTAAAACACATTTATTATATTCCATTCAGTCTTATCAGATTCCATAATATTCTAAGCAATACGGTGAAAATCGTGAAACATAGAAATACTGCTCCTAAAACATAAAAATTGCAAAGGTTATGAAGAATTAAAGATAAAAAAAAGGTTTTTTTTCCGCCGATACCTTATAAACTATTAATATTTTAGAAATTTTAAAAAAAGAACAAAAGAAAAATTTTTAATCTTTTGGTCAAGTAATAAAATCATTATAAACAAAGCATTCCAATTTTTTAAACTTTTATCACGTAATCTTGTTAAGTGTGTATATAAGAAGACTTTTCTTAAGTCAATTTTGTTAATTAACAACTGTCTAAAATGTATTAAAAAATTACTTTAAGTTACATTTTTAACGGTAATGACTTCTTTATAGAATTCTGTTTAGGTAATAATATATTTAAATATATATATATATATATATATATATATATTTTATATATTATATAATATATATATATATATATATATATATATAATATATATATATATATATATATATATATATATATATATATAATATATATATATATATATATATATATATATATATATATATATATATATATATATATATATATATATATATATATATATATATATATATATATATATATATATATATATATATATATATATATATATATATATATATATATATATATATATATATATATATATATATATATATATATAAATAACGAAGATAAAGTTCCGGAAGCCAAGAGCATTCATTTTTCTATGGTCACAAGTTTTTTTTTGGAAATTTTCTCTTCTTTAAAGATCTAACGAATTCCTTTTTTTTCATCTTTAATTATTTATAACTTTTACAATTTTTTATGTGCATATAAACGTTTCCGATACATTGGTCTAGACATTATTCCGAATCGAATGAGCTATCGCATGTATTTTTAAGAGCAATATCTCTTTTTTCACCATTTTCAACTTTTTGCTTAGACTATAAGGCATACAAGATAACAAATTAATAAAATGAAACATTTATTTAAAAGAGGTAATAATATTTCTAAAATAAAAAGACTTTACCTAATAAAAGTAGCGATATGACACTGGTACGGAGAGACACAAACATTGCTGAAATTTACCACTCAACTTAGAATAATAAAGCCTAGGAAATATCCAAATTATTAATAACAAACATCTTTCTGAGACTGATAAAGTATATCAAAATATTAAAATAATAAATACCATATTTGTTATTGACGGGTCACTTATAATATTGATAAAAAGTATACTTGTTAGTAGAACTACAAACTTAAAGCAACTATGATCAAAAGAATATATTTGTTCTTAATTTTGTGTAAGTACAAAATTAAAATTAGTAAAATATTTTATTTTTCTTGCTTTCTAATTTAGCAGGTTCCTGTTTACTCATAATGAATTACTGTGGGTTCTAGAATTTCCAATTTTTTTTTAAGTGAGTCATACACAATATATACCGATGTCTATTAGCCTTAAAGAGAACAATTTAATAAAAAAGATATTTTGGAATTTGCAAAAAAAAGTTAATTTTTTTGAGTGCCACCCCTCCTCGTAAAAAAATGGGAACTTTCAAAAGCCAATCCTCCATTTGTATTTTTTCTTGGATTTGATTAAATTTCATCGTTACATTTAAAATTTGGCAAAAACATATGCGTTTTTCTTAAAATAAGAGGCATCTTCAATATTTACATAAGACAATTGTTAAGTGAAAAAAATTAACTGGCTAGGATTTTTAAAAAAATACAGATAATTTTGCAAAATTTAGGATATGATTTAACCTACAAAAAAAAATGCAAATTTAGAAATCGCTTTTTACAACCTCTAAAATAATATTTTTACTACCAAAGCGTTCCCTTTGGTACCTGGTATATATTTGGTGTAATTCCTATGTCTCACTTTTTGAATACAAAATTTATATAAGAATTTTGGTGTGCGAGTTTTTTTTTAAACAGGTTGCTACAAGTTTGAGGCTAACAACCACATACGTTTTGCAAACTAAAAGGTATACAAAGTCGGTTAAACTTTGGGGCACACAATGATGACTTTTTAAAAACTACAAAGATTTTAAATATTTTTTAAAATATATAAAAAAAAGATAATTTTAATTTATAGCTTATACTCCTACACAAGGATATTAGAAAACTAAAAATAAAAATTATTTTTAAATTTGAAATTTAATTTTTTAAGTAGCACAAATATAGTCATATTTAAAGTGCCATTTTTTTTCAAAATTTTAAAATATGTAGCCTAAGAGCCAGTGGCCGGGGACATCTATCTTTTGGCCAGACCTGAATTTTTTACACAGTGAGTCCTCTAGACCTACCATACACATGGAATAGAGACTCACTAGGCCCAGCGTGACTGTCGCTTCTGAAAATCAGATGGGGCATCGAAATTTGACTGATTTTAAATATATTTAACCATGTCTGTCATTTGAAAATTTAAAAATAAATTACTATTATTATTAAAAAATAACAATGGCAGACCATTATCGCGGGTCTAACTTAGTGGCAGATAATTTTAAAGGTACAAAAAAATATGAAATTTTAAAAGTAATTGGCCAGGTCTGCCATTAATACAGTTTGTCTACGTAAGTTGGCGACATATGAGAATTTTTTTTATTATTAAGTTTACGAAAAAAAAGTTATTCTTTATAAAAAGATCTGCTTGTTCTTCTTGTAAAACCTTAAGTGCAAACATCAGATGTCAAAATTTATCAGTCCTCGTATACAACAACCATCACAAAAATTTGTGATGTTTGTTGAGCATTGCCTGGTTTTAAAAAATAAATAATTTTTTCAATTAAAGTTCGAGCGGTAAATATTACCAACAGTCTCTGCCAATAGATCAACATCTTCATCAACAACAATATTTACATCAGTTGGATTGAATTGAATTATTGCAGGTTCTATGATGAGTACATCAGAGTCATTGTCAGCTTGCTTGACTTAAATATGTTCAGTGGTAAATTTTTCTTTTTTGGAACTTAAGAAAAAAAACAGGTCAGGCACTGTCACGTAGACAATTAAGCAGTAGACAGATATTGCTTAAGGCCACATGGTCACATTAAATAAGTACCGTAACAGGGGGATACTTTGTAACAGTTTTTGAGTTTTTTTTTAATTTTCAAAGATTTCTTTATCATGGAGAATTCTGAAAAAAATTTAAGATGTGTATTCATCATTCGGGCAATAAAACGCCCGTTTTAGAAAATCAAAATATTGTTCAATTTTGTTTTTTTTTGCGTTTGAATGTGTCACAATTTACCCCTGTTGCGGGGTAACTTTGTGACAGTACGCATTTACAATGAAAGCATAATGTTACCCTGCCAATTTTGGCCTAAATGATAGGAAATATCAATTTTAACCACAATTAATATTTTCACATTTTTTTGATAGGTAATAATAAATGAATATACTGCTTAAAACTTTTATTGAAGATAGGTAATAATAAATTATTATACTGCTTAAAACTTTTATTGAAGGTAAGTAAATTAAGTTTTAACTTTAAACTTAAACAAGAACATTTTCAAACTTAGAAGAAACTTCTAAAATAAAATAGGTAGGTACTTAATTAAAAGAACACTCTCATACATGCAACATATATTTGTCATAAGTCAATCATAAATAAAACTAAAAAATCGTTTGGTAGGTATTACAAAATTGCGACATCATCAGGCAAGCTTTCAAAAGACATTCTTCCCCTTTTTTCTTTTTAACATTTAAAATCTGCTTTAATTGACTGTAGTCGACCACGCACAAATCATCAACTTGCGGAAAATGAAATTCTTAATATTTGGCTTAATAGCTCTTAAAAAAGCTACAATAAAATTGTGGGTAATTATCAGTTGGTAATATCTCTATACAGCGTCCGATGTAGTATTTATTACAATCTTTTTTAGCCCGAAATTCGGACGTGAACTCCACTAATAGGAAGTCGCCGACATTAGGAGACATGGACATCTTAGGCTGAAAAGAAGCTTCTTCCATGGCAAAATGATTTGTTTCTTCTTCTGTGGCAGCATTATCAGTTTCTTCTTCTATAGCAGCCACATTTGGTTGTTCATCAGTTATATCTATTTCACTTATTGATAATGTATCATTGAATTCTTCAGCATCACTGCTGTCATGCAATGAAAACTCTGACGAATCAGAATCATTTTCAAACTGTCTATATTTCTTTTTACTATTGTCTTGTTCTTGATTAGTTCCAATATTAACAGAGGTTGTTGGCGTCTGGTTTTCTTTATTATCCCTATATATATCCTGGCAACCAATGCTTTTGCCAGCAGGTACATTTAGTAATTTACGTTTTCTTCGCAGAACATTAGCGGTAATAGTGGATCTGGTTTGACTTAAATGTTGTAAGAATGTATCTGAGAGCCTTGTCTTATTAGTGATTCCCTATCGGTTATTCTTTGTGGTAGCCTACTTGCAGGCTCATCTTTGTTAAGCGGACATATACCGGTCTTCCGGAATCCAGCTTTCAAATTTTCTGCGGCCTTTTTGATATGTCGTCTACCAGTCTTTTAGTAAGAAAGGAAATTCATCCTTTGGTATAGTGCTGTGTCGACTGGCTTTAACATTCTCCTTCCATGTTGAAAGAATATTTTCCAAGCATATTTCATAGGGCGAAAGAATGCGACATCGAGCGGTTGTATCATGTGTGTCGCATTGGGAGGAAGAGCTATAAATTTAATATTATTTAGTTCACACTGCCGTAATACTTCTAAATTAATGTGTGAACTTAAATTATCTCCGATCAACACCTTAGTACCCTCTTGCTTCCTCAATATCGGAAGCATCAGAGACAGAAACCAGTCTTCAAAAGAATTGGCGACGAACCAACCGGATTTGGTTCGGTTGTATCTTGCACCCTCCGGACCATTTTCACACCAGGTGGACCATATTTTTTCGGCTTTATAGTTGATATACATAGGGGCAAGATTCCCGGCAGCACTTCCGCAAACCATTATAGAAGTACAGGCTTTTGATGAATTTTGAATTTTCTCTGGGTACTTTGTACCTCTCTTCGTTATTATTTTTGTTGAACCGGGATCATCAACCAAATTAGTCTCATCATAATTCCATATATTACAGCTAGGAATGCCCTGGAGTTCCTGTTCTAGGTTGTTGAAAAATTATTCAGGATTTCTTCATCTGTAGCAGCTCGTGAATGAGTAATATTTTTTGCTACTCTTTCGGTTAAAGCTTTGTGACGTTTTATAAATGACTTACACCAGTCTGGGCCAGGTAAATTGTTAGAAAATCGAGTTACTTTTCTGCCACTTTTATCCAGATATTCCTTTACGATACATCTGATATCAAGACTTGTCACAGGAAATCCAAAATGTGCCATAGCAATAATATGACCTACTAAAGCTTCCTCCTCTTCTGGACGGAGAACTGTTGGTCTTCCAAATTTGCTTTTGTTAATACATTTACGTGTATTTTGTTGTAGAGCGTATTTCGATGAATGTTATATTTTTATCGGCCATTCGATAACTCAGTTTCTTCGCTTTTATTTCTTCTATAGCATTTTGCAAACTTTCCTCGGAGAAATTCCTATAAGCTCCTTGTACCTAACGGTCGCTTATACGTTCGAGGCATATTTAAATTGCCGCCTGAAAGCAAAGGGAAAAACTCAATCATTAATAAATTATTATAAAATGATACAAAATGATGAGGGGGTAACTTTGTGACTTGTCACAAAGTTACCCCGATAAGTTTACTCTTTTGTTTATTGATAAAATATATATGAAAAACACTAATTAATCGTAAACGTTTTTATTCTATATTGTCCTAAGTAGCCAAAGAATTAGTAACACTTACGATTTTTACTGCAATATTTGTAAATTCGGCTCCACATGAGAAAGTTCTCAGAGTTTTTAAAAAGTTCATAAAATGAGATGCACACTCTAACTCCCACTGTCCGTTACTAACGAAGCGTACCGGCTTGCCGCGCTCCGCTCAGTTGGAGTAAAGTATGTGCTGCCACCTGTCGGTGGAAGAATTTGCGGTCGCGTGTGGGATTTAAAATAAATAGGGTAGATTGTTTGATTTTCACGTTGTCACAATGTTACCCACCCTGTTACAAAGTATCCCCGTGTTACGTAACTGAGTTTTTTTTACTTCATATTCTTAAATTAAAATTTAATATTAATGTATAATCTTTTTATATTATGCGTCCAATGATGTATATTGACAGCGTAGTCATGGTATAGGGAATAAAACTTTAGTACATTTTACAATTGCTTTTTTTCCCAAAAATGGTAATAGTACAGTGGATTGGGAGAAAAAAGCTTTAACTTCCGGATTTTTTTGTACAGTTTCAATTTTTATGAAAATTTGGAATTATGTTGCTTTTACCCTCTAGATCAAAGTTTATATATGCTTAAGGTGTTCTTTTTATTTTTAAGGGGTAAAAACCACCCTTTACGCTAAAAAATTAAAAAACCATAGAAATAGACCTTATGTAAATTAAAATCATAGGTAAATATGTAGAATGAATCTATTTTTATGTTGTGAGTTATATCTAACATTATATTTTAACGTTTCAACCCTTAAAAATCACCCATAAAAACGAAAAAAAAATGTTTTTTTCATTTTAAAAGTATTTAATAAAGCTTTTATTGTAGTAAAAAAATATTTTAACAGTTTACGGTATAATAAATATTTAACTACCATAACTCAACCTTTAAATAACCACCCCTTATGAGATTTACAAAAAAAAAACTTTTTGGCAAATTAAAACGATTTGATGATAAATAATTATAGTCCCGGAAATGAAGCTAAAAAATTGCAAAACATCGCAATTTTTGTGTCCTTCATCGATTTGTATAAAAATTTGGAATTAGGCGCTTCTAACCCTCTACTTTAAATTCTATTTCATGGTGATGTGCGCTATTTGCTTTTTAAGGGTGAAAACTACCCCTAATTGTCAAAACTTATAAAATAACATTTTAAACCTTAATATGGGTAAAATTTGGTTTGGATTAGTTAATTAATGATTGTTTTATGCTTTAGAATATAATTTTAAAATATTTCAACCCTTAAAATTCTACCCCTATGTCTGCCTGAAATATTACCAATTTCATTCTTTTGCAAATTTACAATCCATAAAAACCACCCTTTACAACATTGCAATTCTTATAAACCAATATAATAGATATAAATAGATAAAGAAAGAAGAATTGCATACAAAAATTATACCGGTAAAAGTATAAAGTATACCGGTTATTTAGAATATTATGCTCCGAAGTGAGCTATTCGACTTTTTCGAAAAAAAGTTGATTGGTTTTTTAAACATAACTCCTTTAGTTTTAATGACAAAAAGTTTATTCCAAAATAATTTTGCAGGGTTTTTTAAGAGCTACAAAGCTATGTAAATTAAATCTTTTTTAATCCCTTAGTTTTAAAATGAGATGAGTTTAAAGGGCTAGAATAAGGTGGTGCTCGCTCGTAAATAGAGGCTTTAAACGGCCACATCTGGAAAATATTTATTGTACAGAAAAATATACGTAATGAAAAGTCTTTGCTATCAAAAAAGCTATAATTCGGTACACGCATTTTTTTCGTATCTCCAGTATTGTTGGAGTTATTTTGAAGAAAATGGCTATTTTTACGAAATTGCGAAAAATCGTTTTTCACTTTAAGCTCCAATTTTTCCAAAATTAAGCATTTTAATTTGGTTAAAATTCTAGAATGTATAAATAATAAAAAGAATCGCAGAAGGGTACAGATCTATTTTAATTAAGAGGGGAATTAGGGGTTTTTTATCTTGCTTAATTTTCATGCTAAAAACTCTTTTTTTTGTTTTTAAAAGAAAGGTCTTATTATATACTTAAAAAAACGTTATATGTTTTCCTTGAAAAATGCAAAATGCGCTATTTGACTTTAAATCTTTCAAATTTAACATTTAACGAACAAAAGCTAACCATTAACAAGCCGTAGATCGGTCTGTATTATTGTTTTTTTTGATAAAATGCATATTTTAAAAGCTATTCGTGAAAACCCTATTAAAAACGTCGATTTTTTCGTCGAAAAACTTTTACTTTCAATTGCGAATAACTCGAAAAATATTAGTTTTACGAAAAAAATGTATAGAACATTTTTTACTTAAAATTACTTTCTTTATCAACTTCTGTAGTTAAAATGTAATAAAAAATTTCCATTCCCAAGATGGGGTGGCAACCACCCCCAGGATAAAAGCACACCTCGGCATGATATAAACTTTGATCCTTGGGCTATTCCCTACCCTCTGTGAAAATTTCAGGTAAATCCATGCAGGACAAAAAAATTCCTAGCCAAAATGCCTCATCTCCTGTGCTATAAATTTTAGGGAAAAAAGTGTAGAAACAATTTTTATAGACAATTGCATAATCTACAATTTTTGTCCAAACTATTTTTATTATTAAATTTACCGTTTGGCCAAAAAATCCCTAAAACCCATTTTCGCGAACTTTGACCCGTATAAAATTTTTTGCATATATGATCGATGGGTACTTTTCACCATTTCATTATAATGGTATTCCTAACGTTCATGTTAATTTTAAGCTTCTTGGAATAAAACAACATCTTTTGCTATAAAAAGTGTTTTTCTTTTTTAAATAATTTTATACTGATGACTATACTGTAACATCCCATTTGAAACTAATTTCTTTACTTTACCGAAAAAAAATTTCTATAATTAAGATTTTGATTTTACCTTACTTTAAAAGGTAACATTTTTTTAACAACTTAAAATGGTAAATAGGATTTTTCCTTTTAATAAAAAAATGTTTTTTTAGAATAATACATTTTTTTTTTAAAATACATTATATTTTTTTATTTTAGTTGTAGTGGGAAATGCATTACAGCATCTAGGAAACCACTTAAAATCTACAGTCTCTGATCCAAATTTCCATGCAGCTCTTCATCAGCATAGCAACAGTTCTTTAAAACAATGTTCGGATTTTCATGAAAAGCTAAAGGTGAGAGTTACTTAAGTATTATAAATAGTTCATTCGTTAAAATTTGCTCAAATCGTACGATCTAATATTTCGTACCGTTCAAGTCTATTCCATTAAACAGGTTTGTTTAAAGCGGTTTGTTTTAAATCGTTAATTAAGAATATTATCGTTATCAAATCCCACTTAGAAAATTCCCTTAATATTATATTGGATCACGACAATCCTTTTTTTATTACAAAGCAGGCTACATACTAAATTTATTTTATAGTTAAACACCCTCGGACACCTGGTGCTGCGGAACCTAGACGTGGACATCATCCCCAAGAATTTTCCTGACAGGATCGCCAAATTCAACTTGAAAATCATTGCAATGGCGTTTTCGACATAAAATTTGATTTAAGCGCCCCAAAAAACGCCTCAACAATGATTTTCGGGCTGTTTTTGGCCTTCTTATCAGGAAAATTCTCGAAGATGACGTCCACGTCCAGGTTCCGGAGCACAAGGTGTCCGGGGGATGTTTGCACATGCCATATATGAATTCAGCGACCCAAACATCGATATTTTCTCTTTCCCCGCGTGAATTTTGGGAGAGTCCCAGGGAGATGACGTTCACCGGCGTTCCTGAGCTCCAGGTAGGATGTGGGTCAATTTGAACATCATAATCGTGATCAGCGACCTCAAAAACAAACAAAGTTATTAAATGTTCCGAAAGCCGTCTCGAAAAAATGCATTTTTTAAATGCATTTTTGGCTGCACCAATGCAATTTTCGGTTTGTATAAGTCACAAATAGGTACATTTTTAACAAAAAAAATAAATAAATAAAGCGAATGCCAGAAACGCACTCCGATCCGTCTTAGTGCAAAAAATTCCGAGGATGAGTGCTTCATTGCCTCGACTAATGTTAAATAGATCAAATGTAAAAAAAAAAAAATGAAAACATATTTTCTTTATTTAAATAGCTAATAACTTTGGAAGTATTAGTGGCTGAAAAAAAAATGAAGGTAAGAAAACTTTAGTAAACAAAAATTTATACAAGGTAGAACTGGTTCGAACTTGCAAAAATTTATTACTTTTGTTTTAAAATAGCAATAAACAATAAAACCAAGCAAAAAAATGTAGTTTTTTGCATGTTTTTTTTGAACCTTTAGATTTTTCTGAAGATCTTTCTATTTGGCCTGATAAAACTTTATGATATGATGAAAAAAGTTTTGCACAATATTTTTTCTATCCAATTTTGTTTTAAAAAATGGCCAATTTTGAACCCTAAATATAAAAATCGGATTATTTGGGCGTCCTCAGAAATTGTTTATGAACTATAAACATTTGCTGGAGGCAATGTTTGTTTTTTTGAAACAATATTTTAAAATTTAGACTTTTTTTTTAGAACATAATATAAAAGTAATTAATTTTTCGTTCTTTTTACTTATTTACAAATATTTAAATTAAAATGCGAGTTTATAAATTATTTTCTTTCAGATTGCACACAATAAAAGTAATCTTTGTCTAGATGAAAAGTATGATCCTATGCGACACGGTTTGTGTCATTTTATGTTAAATGACTTTGAAACGTGTGTAGTACCCCTAACATCTTTATTGAAAAAATGTCTTCCTCCAAAATCCCAGAGTCTTCCAGGATTTATAATTGATTCTATAATATCAACATTTACTTATATTTGCAATGCAAAGGGATCAGACTTATTGGGTAAGTAAAAACATGTAAAAAAAGGTAGAACATATAGCCATAACTAACCATACAGCATCTATACAATTTTTTTCCTATACAGATTTTTTTCTCGGAATTCCAAATGCAAAATCGCAAAATTTTATAAGTTCGAGATTTTTTCGGAATGTCGAATTTAAAAGGTCAAAATTCCGAGTTCTATTTAACAAGAATTTATTATTTTAAACGCTAAAAGTTCGAATCGAATTGAATAAAAAAACTGAATTTTATTTGTATATATATATATATATATATATATATATATATATATATATATATATATATATATATATATATATATATATATATATATATATATATATATATATATATATATATATATATATATATATATATATATATATATATATATATATATATGTATATATATATAATATATATATATATATATATATATATATATATATATATATATATATATATATATATATATATATATATATATATATATATATTTATATATATGAAGACCACACTGCAAAAAGGGTGAAGGTGAGCAAAACAAACTTTTTGGCTAGAGCAAATTCAAAGTTTATATCACTGGTACACAATCATAAAATATTTTAGAAAAATATTCCTGGCACATCATTTTGCCTTAACCTTTATTCTATCAAGCTGTACATCAAATCACTTGTTTTTTCTGTTTCTTTGTAAAAAAAAAACCAAAAAGAACAAAAAAATACAAACCATTGTATACAAAAAAGATAAATGTCATGACCTTTATCCTTTTTACGCAGTAAGACAAAAGTTTTTACCTTTCAGTGAAACTACATATTTTTACTTTAATTATTTATTTGGTAGCAGAAAATAGTAAAAACATAAAAACTGAACAATTACTAGCACAGAAGTACATGTATCTGTAAGTACTACATTACTCAGCTGAGGATTCCTTAGTAGTAGATTTTTTCGGTTTGGGTTTTGCTTTTGTATTTTTTGGTTTTACTTTTGTTGTTTTAGGTTTTCCTGTTGCAGTTTTAGGTTTTTGTTTTGATACTTTAGCCTGAGGTCTACTTGGTTTTGGTGCATGAGGTAGCTTATCAAAATAACTTTTTGCAGCTGGTCCACAGAACTGTTTTAAATGTTGTAGGTCCTGAAATTTTTCTTCCGAAATTGGTTTAGGGCCTGAAAAAAAATTAATTGTCAATAACTTAGAAAGAGTATAGGAAAGTAATATCACAATATACCTTCACGAAGCGGGTATGGCAAAAGAAATTCCTTTTTCTTCCAGTCTGGGCAAAAAACTGGTGCTGATGATTGCTGAGGCCTGATTGGAGTAGTTTCCCAGTGGCCATTAAAGGAGGATCTGTGGTCCACTAGTCTACTATGTTCAGATTGAAATAAAATTTCTCTTACAGGTCTAGTTGCAATTGGATTTTTCTTTATGTAATATGGCTCAAGAAAGGAGTTCCAATTTCTAAAGAAAGTATAGTCAACACTGATTACTTGAAATGGTGAAGGCTTAACTCGTGCATTTTGAACCACATTAACCCAGTCCTCTGGTACTTCGCAAGGGGATTTCTGATTAATTAGAACCATATTTCTATCACATTCCATGTAAGAGTGACCACGAATTGGAAATGTAATTTTGATAGATTCTAGACGTTTCACTATGGCAACCACGTAATGGCAAAATTTAATCACTAGATAGTTTTTGTTTTGCCCGCTGCAAGAATCGCAGAAGATTTCCAGGTGTTTTACTTGAGGGTGTAAAATATAAAATATAAAATGATTTAACATTGATGTTACTTCATCAGCTCCTTTTGAGCCCATTTCTTCTGAATAGCAATAAAAAACTGAATCACCAGTAGATAAAATATGAATGTTGAACATGTAGAAACTTAACTGACGGCGATAATACACATCATTGGTTGCTATATTTGGTAAGCTCAGATTTTTCTGATAATCCAACGTTATTGTTTCTTTATCTGTTCTTTTAGATGAATCGGCTCTTGCAATTTTTTTTCTGTCATAAAAAATTTGAGCTTTCTTTTTATGAACCAGATTTTCGATTTCTAATTTCCTTAATTTTTCTAATAACTCAATTTTACATTCTCCTTCGTCCGTTATTTCTTGCAATTTACAATTTACAAGTTTCAACTCAGCTTGATATCTATCGCAAGTACTACACGTATCGCTGCGAGGATATCCAAATCCTAGGTTAAATTTGGTGACAAATATTTTACGGTAGTACTCGTAAGAAACACGGGGATAGTTACCAGCCAAATACAGCTCATACATAGTTTTTATGTTAAGTGATTCAGGCAAGTATATTTTTCTTGTTTTATTTAAGCTATAATGACTCTGGCGCCCCTTGAATGAACTAATGTGACTCACTACATTAGCTTCAACGTCAGGAGATGCCCGGCAATGTTTATGATCGTAGCAACCTCTTTTATCTACTGGGGCCTTTCCAGTTATTTTTAACGACTTCTGTATATTTTGTACCCTTTTAGGTAACACACCGTGAAGGGATAAAAAGGCTTTGTAACACACTGGGATTTCCTTAATTTTGTCATTTTCATGGATTCTAACTTTATATGTAAATACGCTTTCATGGAATTTCGCATCGTCTTCATTTTTTCTAGGTCTACGATTTTTCACCTTATGAATGGCTATTAAGCCTGCTAGATACAACGATTGCTCATTATAAGACGATAGCTCATTAAAATCGCTAATAATTTTTTTTACGTTATCCGTAGATATTACCTGAAAGCATTTTAACCGTTTACATCCACAATCAGGTCCAGTTTCGTGTGTACATAACCTCATTTTCTTCATAACATCACTTGTTCTTCCATGAGATTTTCTTTTCCTAGTTCCTACATTAACTAAATTGTTGTTAACTGATTCACAGTCACTATTTTCATTATTTAAGTCCCTAGCACAATTATCAATCTCCATTTTCCCAACTTGCTACAGATAATTCACAGAAACAATGAAAATAACACTAGTCAAAACAACAAACGACATTCAACTGAACCTAAACAAGCCAAAAGGCCTACGTGATTCGCGGACTGAAAAAACTCTCATCTTTTTTGCATTGGCCGGGCTGACGTTCACCCTTCTTGTAAAGTATATGATTCTTTTAAATCATTTTAACAGCTAAACCGTAATCTTTTTTGCATAAAACGACCGCCCTGATGCTTCTAACCGTCCTTGGCTATAGGTTACTAACATAATCGCGATTCCGAAAAAAAATGACATTCATCCTTTTTGCAGTGTGGTCTTCATATATATATATATATATATATATATATATATATATATATATATATATATATATATATATATATATATATATATATATATATATATATATATATATATATATATATATATATATATATATATATATATATATATATATATATATATATATATATATATATATATATATATACAGTGACCGCCAGAAAGTATGCGACATATGGAAAAAAAATTTCTTATGACGTTCAGAAAAAAATCGATTTCGCAGATCAACTCTGCATTACTTAAAACCTTAGAAAAAATTGAACGATCCCGATTGTCATTTGTTATTTGGCAGTAAATTTGAATTTTGTTAGGTCGTTTGACCGAAAGTCGCCTTATTTCTCAAAATATCGAAAAATTTTATAAGAATAAGTTGTTCAGAATTTAATGTGTAAAATTTTGAACCATTTGGATAAAAACAAAAATTTTGACATTTTTTTTTCCATAAAAATATTTTTAGCTTGAAAAATTTTTCTTTATCATTTAAAAACAGGTTTTCAGACCAATCCAATGTTTTGGCATATTTTTTTTTTATTTTTAGTCCTTTTTTCCAAGAAAATGGTATTTTTCGGAAACCGGAGTTAGGAGGATTTTAAATACCGCAACTCGAAATTTTAAATATTAATTTTTACTTTTTAAACAATTCAATGTTATGATTAAAATAACTTCAAATAAAAAATTATTTTTTTGAAATTCCGAGTTACGGTATTTAAAAAATGCCTATGCAACAGCTCGGGTATCCGAAAAATACCATTTTTTAAAAATTTTCTTCGGAAAAAAGGACTAACTTACTAAAGTGAAAAAAAAATTGTGCCAAAACATTAGTTTAGGTCTGGAAAACCTGTTTTTAAATGATAAAGAAAAATTTATATATATAAATTGTACCAAAGAACTAATTTTCTTAAGTGTTTAAAGAAAAAATGACAACATCAGTTTTAAAATGTTTGCAAAATTATAATCTTACTACCATCTTTAAATTATCTTTTGTATTTGCTTCATCTTTGGTTAATATTTTGTTACATTCGTCTATTAGTTTATTACCCCTCTCTGCTGTATCATTAACTTCTTTCAGCTTTTTTACTACGGTAAAACTATTTTTGTATTCGTCATAATTATCCCAGATTTCTGGATTTTATTTTAAAAAATTGTGGTTAACCCTAAGCTCTTAAACAACGTAAGAGTATTTTTAGATACAAATTTTAAAATTTTATTATGTTGTATTTGATTTTTTTTTAACTTCCATAAGAATTTTGGTATCAAAGGATGATACTGTGTAAATCTCAGAAGACAAGTACCACAGGTGATTTTTAAATTTTTTCAACAGCAGCATTGGCTATCTGAGAGTCAATAGTTTTATATTTAATAAGATTTTTTACAAACTGAAGGTTTTGATATGGAGCTTTGTGTGAACATGGAGCAGTGAACCAAGCCTGACTATAAACTCTTATTGTAAAAATGCAGAGATCTGTGATACTCTCCCTTTTCTTGGCAGTTAATGTAAACTTGTCTTTATAAAGATATATTCTTAAAAAATAAATAGTTTTTGCCATCCGACATGCATGATGGAACGCACCAGGGGCACGAATGGTAAAGTTTACATTGACATTTTTTAAAACAACTGGGTCAAATGTAGAAATTACCCATAATTGTCACGAGGCTCCTGAGAATTTAAGACTTGTTTCACAAAATTACGAGCACCAACCATTTCAGAACCTTCAAGTTGCAATAATATATTTATATTTTTATCATCTATTGCTGATTTATAATTTTAATTATAAATTATAAACCATGATTCTTTCAAACTTATAAATAATAGTACGTTGGGACCACCAAAAAAAAAGGCATTTTACATCAAAAGCGCTTCTTAAAATAATTTTATAAATATAGTGTCTACAGGGTAAATACATTTGCACCATTCAGGCGCCCCAAGTTGGAGGCAGTAGTGTCGCAACATAATGCAACTATTTTATCGTGAAGATTCCATTCCAATAACGCTTTATAAACTGCAGTAGCTTTTTGTCTCCCTGATGAACTAAGCAAAACTGGTTTCCTCAGAATTTGGTTGTATCGGTACTTATAAAACCGGAGTCTCATGCGTCCGATTTCCGACGGTCCGATCATCCGAAAGTATTTTGATTGGTCAGAACATTTTGGCGCCATTTTTCATCCAAATATTTTAACATTTTATCCGACGTCGGATGAAGTTAAATTAATTTTAATTTTGTACGATGCCGGACGTTTCTTTCTGGTCTTTTAACCTTACTTTATTTACTTTGTTGGGGTAATTTCAATTTACATATATTGAATATTAAAATAAACAGTTATAATTTAAAATCTTTAAAAAATTTAACCTTAACCTGAATTTACCTCATACTCAACAACCACATTCTCTTCTTCCGTTAAATAATATTTTAGTTCCGTTAGGTTATAATTTCCTCTTTTTTCATTGCAGTTTCACAGGTTGACCTTTAAAATGCTCTTATTTTCTTTTCTTTTGACTGGATATCGGATCCGAAATTCGGATCAATTAGAGATGCAGGTTTTCCGACAAAAAATTTAAAAAAATTTCGTACGTCGGATGGTCGGAAATCAGACGCATGAGAGACCGCAGTCTGTCGTGCTTTTCAGGTACAGTTGGGTCTTGGGTCAGCAAATATTTTCTTATCCCAGTGAACTACGGGAGCCAAAAATGTATAATATTTAAAAGCCAATTTAAGGATTTCAGCCTTTCTTTTCTTAGTTTTTGTCTACTTGAATTGCTGGTTCGACTTATGAAAAAAGAAAGTATATCAAATCACATAGCTTCAATGACAGCACTTAAATGGCGTATGGCGTCTTGGATCACTAACTTTGCATTTGTCGAGAGCTGCAACTAGTTTTGTGGTTAATATATTTTTCGTTTCTAACAACCGTTGTATTTTGCTTGTGAGGGCCCTCGTGTCTCAAGTTCTACTTCTTTGTCAGGGAAAGGACTTGCACGCGAACTGCTTGATGACAAAGGTTCCCATATTATTATCGGTCTCTCTAGTACTTTCTATAACTTTTTCATCATTTTTGCATTCAAATACGAACTTAGCAACAATGACAGAATAAGAGGATTTTTGTTCCGTTCTGGGAAAAATAGGTCTTTCGGCAGGTAATAAAATCACTATAATCTTTTGAGAACCCCGGACCTTTGCCAAAAATAAAAATATGGGCTATGTTTAACAATAGATTTATAAAGAAAATTACGACATCTTATTATATTATTGTCCTTTTTAAAAAGGATCAAAGGGATTTGATTCCAATTACATTCAAGAATGATTTTTTTTTTTTAGATTACAGATTAAATAAAATCAGGTGTACACTTTTAGGATCAGGCCAAATTATCTATCTTAAAACAGAAATTTAAAAAAATATGTATTTACCTGTAAAAAAATGGGATATATATATATATATATATATATATATATATATATATATATATATATATATATATATATATATATATATATATATATATATATATATATATATATATATATATATATATATATATATATATATATATATATATATATATATATATATATATATATATATATATATATATATATATATATATATATATATATATATATATATATATATATATATACGGGGTGTTACAATCGTTGTGAGGAAGTTAAGGGAAGATTCTACATTCAAAACTATAAGAAAAACTTTATATAAACATGGGTCCTGAAATGCTTCGTTTTTATGATACGGGGTGTTTAAATTTTTTTGTCTTTATAGTTTATTTTACATTTCTCGAATGTGGAGAACATTGAAAGTGGTACACGCCAATTATAGGTCACATTCACATGTACAAAATTGTTTTCTAAGGCACTTACATCAGTGGCGTTCGTGTCAGTAAGTACTTATTTTTAGCCAATAAACCTGTACGCCACTGCTTTTTGCAAGAATAAGTGTTTTTTTTTTTAAACCCAAAGTTCAATTCTGCCTAAAGTGCAATTTTTTGGCCTTTTCGTTTTGACTCACCGTTTTTGAAATAAAAATAAAAGTACACTATCTGCCAATTCCTTAAACAAATAATTATTTATGGTAAAAAGTTTTTATTTGCTAGAAAACGTATTACAAATAAAATGAAACAACCCAAATTATGTCATTCATTTTTGTTTAACAGTAAATTCAAATGAAATTAAAATAACGTTTACAGAAAATACCAACTAGATACATTATTATTTTTTAATTACGATTCCGAAAACAGATTATACGGATTAATAAATTGATTTTTATTTTGTTGGTCAGGACGAAAAAGTCCAGGAGGTACTTTTTAAGCAGAATTAAACTGGCTTTAAGAAAGCAATACAAATTTTTGCAAAAACCAGTGGCGTACAGTTTTCTTTGCTGAAAATAAAAACTTATCGGCACGAACGCCACTGATGTAAGTGCCTTAAAAACAATTTTGTACATGTAAATGTGACCTATAATGATACATTTGCGTGTACCAAAACTCATCTCAATATCTAGACGGGCTTTCGAGAAATGTGAAATAAACTTTAAAAGACGAAAAACTTTAAACACCCCGTATCATAAAATCAAAGCATTTCCGGACCCATGTTTATATGAACTTTTTTCATATTTTTAGATGTAGAATCTCCCCTTAAATTTTCCTCACAATATTCTGTAACACCCTGTATATTCGCGAGTATATGACTAACACTTTGACGGGCAAGCTTTACATTTTTTAAATATTTTTAGAGTTAACCCAACCCTGTATTACTCATACTATTGGACATGATAATGATTGTAAAACGCAAATGATAATTGAATATTATGATTTTGTGTCAAAAAACAATCGACCTCCTGGTAAAGGTGAAGTTTGCACGTAAGTAGTTTTGCTCAGTTTGTTTTTTCTTCTTACTTTTTATATATTATAAAGAAAATTAAGTCACTTAAGTATTGTTTAATATTTTTTAGTATGGAAGCTTCTTTAAGAAAATGTCTTGAAACACTTTTGAAAGAAACTTGCACCAGCCCTATAACGAGAAGAAACTTCTTTAAATTTTTTGATGCATTTGAGTCTCCTTGTAACAAAAGTTAAAATTAAAAATTTAACATATACAGGGTGATTCATGAGGAAATGTCAATATTGAGGCACGTAGTCAGGGTCCAAAAATAAACTTAAAAGTCTATACAAATATGGGTCCGCAAGGCCTTCGTTTCCGAAATACAGGGTGTTAAAGTTTTATTTAATTTTCCTATTTTTTAAAAAATTAAAACTATGACAAGGTAAATATTGGAGTAAAATTTGGTATCCGGGGGTTTTTGGTTTGACAGATTTGAATCTAATCTTAGTACGGCTCTTATTTGTGGGGGGTGCCACTTTTTTTTACTATTTTGAACAATCACAACTTTTTGGTACGGTACCGCATGACATTTTTAAGTAAATTAAATAACTGTTTTGTCATTTTGACGTCAAAAAGGTATACTTGTTAAAAATCGATATGAGCAACTGTTTTCGAGATATTTGTATTTAAAAAAAAAATACCACGCATGACACGCATCTCATTTTATTATAGCAAAATTAAAAATAAAGTAAACAAAATGCATAATTAAACGATATGTATTTTAATTTTCAATAATATATTGTTCTTAAATTATGTTCAGCAAAAAAAATAAAAATATAAAAAAATATAAAAACTTTAACACCCTGTATATTTGGAAACGAAGGCCTTGCGAACCCATATTTGTATAGACTTTTATGCTTATTTTTGAACCCTGAGTACGTACCTGAAGTATTGACATTTCCTCATGAATCACCCTGTATATAATAAATAAAAGATACACGTTTAAGCCAAGTCAGATACTCGTATTGCTTAAGTTTATTTGTGGGTAAAAATTGTAGGATAATAATTAAAGCAATGGAGATAATTACTACTTCAAACAATAAACAATATTTTATTGCTAATTTTTATTTTGTTTTTATTTTTCATAACTCCTGTCTGAATTGATTGTTTTATTACTAAAAAAGCAGAAATAATGGACTTTTAGGGCTACCGATTGTATAACTCCCATTAAAATCCTTGAATGTCATTCTTTTCTTTTACAAACGTTACCAGGGAATTATACCGGTCCCCTACTCTTTAGCCTTATCCTGTTCTCTATTCCCCACATGTCCCTGCATACTCTACGCAACCCCCAAAATACCATTTTTACTTTACAATTAGAACCCATAAAAGTGTATTTTGTTGCGGGGGAGAGTGGATGGTGGGTCTGGAAGGGCTCTAATGCGATGAGGTGGCTGTAAAATGTAGGAATTATTTATGAGTATAACTTATACAAAATCATTTATTAATAGCTCTCAATAATGTATGATTTTCTATTAATAAACGATTAAGACAACTAAACATACACCAAATAAAAACTAAGTATTTTTATAACCCTGTCATTCGAAAAACAACTTTTAAAGCATCTGTCAAATTGGTAGCCTAAAATAGAAATACATCCCGAAAAAAATTCTTCAAAAATTATAATTTTCACAATTTATTAACAAAATGATCGCCGAAAAATTATTTAACAAATCCGAGCCGTAACTGGCGATTAATGATCTTTACCTTTAACCTTGATTACTAGTTGCCCTTATTAATACCCCTGTTTGTTAAAAAGCTATTACTGTATGTGTGATATGTTGCACAATCGATTCTAGTGAAAGTGTTCTTTGGCGCCTTGTGCGGGACTTGGGCATCTGGAGTGGGGTTTGGGCAAGGGTAGTAAACTTAACAAGGAGTGCTCGATTTTTACTATTTGTCCGCAGATATTGGTTATATTTGGACGTCACTCGTTTGCCCATTTTGCCCAGAAGGTAGATTTATTTTATTAATAATTGTTAAATTTTCAACTTTTAAAAAGTATTTTGGATATGCCACTTACTATTAGAACTATAATGTATAATATTTTAAAAAATTAAGACTTTATACTACTTGTAAACAAAACAAACAGGCGAACGGATTACGTCACAAATACCGAATTGACATTTAAATTGATGTATATGGGTTTAAATGGGAACGAGCACTCCTTGTTAAGTTTATCACCCTTGGGTTTGGGTGGTTGTGCATCAGCATGATGAAAGCTATCTTTGTGCAAATATTTTAGAGAATTTAGCGGACAGTCAATTTCCATAAAGAATTTGCGGTATTCTTTGAATATAAAAATTGTTAAAGTCTACAAACATCGACTTTTGAAACTTCGCATTATTAGAAGGAAACATAGTGTAAACAATTTGATTTCTTTAAAAAGGTAAACACCCGTTGACTTGTGTTTACTTACATAAATTCACCGAAAAACAAGTCCTTTCATGACATTATTTAGTGTTCAATTTGTAAGGACGCAGCAAATTAATCTTAAAATTAAATATTTCTAATCACCCTACATAATAAAAAATTGCAGTTGAGGGAGTAATTGGTGCATTATTTTAAATATAAAACTGCCTAAAAGTTAAGTGAAAAAAGAATGTTGTACGCACACAAATCCTAAAATACCATGAAACTCTTAAGGACCTGTAACATAAAATAGCAAAGCTAAAAACTAATTCAAGAAAGCAAATTACATACCTACTTCTGAGCTTGAAAAGAAGGCCAACAACAAAAATTTCTTTAGTGCTATTTTTTCTTTATTACTTAAATATAACTAGGAAGGGTACAATATCACAGATTATTTTAAGAATATAAAAAATGTTCTCTATTCTAAATATTATAACACGGTTTATTTTACACTATATATTTTACTTTTTATGGATATATACAGGGTGTTACAGAATGTTGTGGTTAGTTGTGGTTAGTTAGAAAAAAAGTTTATATAAACATGGGTCCGGAAATGCTTTGTTTTTATGATACGGGGTGTTTAAAGTTTTTCGCTTCCTAAGGTTAATTTCACATTTCTCGAAAACCCGTGGATATATTAAGATACGTTTTGCTACACGCAAATGAATTATTATAGGTCACATTTACATGTACAAAATTATTTTTTAAGGGACTTAGATCAGTGGCATTCATGCCGGTAAGTTCTTATTTTTAGCGAAGAAAACTGTACGCCACTGGTTTTCGCAAAAATTAGTATTGCTTTCTTAAAGCCAATTTAATTCTGCTTAAAAAGTGCCTTCTGGACTTTGTCGTCCTGACTTACCGTTTTTGAAATAAAATTAATTTATTAATCCGTATCCGTATAAGCTGTTTTCGTCGGAGACCTCAAATATTTCGAAGGGGCAAAAAAAATATTCGAATGCGATTTACAGCATGCATTAACGCAGAGGAAGGCCATTTACAGCGTTTGATCTAAAGTTAAAATCGAATACATTATTCCTGAACAATTAGTACCTACAAATAAAATAAAAAAATTATAAATAAAACATGAAACAGCCAAGTGTACTTTTAGTTTTATTTCAAAAACAGTAAGTCAGAACAAAAAAGTCCAAAAGGTACTTTTCAAGCATAATTAAACTGACTTTAAAACAGCTACACTAATTTTTGGAAAAACCAGTGGCGTACAGTTTTTTTCGCTAAAAATAAGTACTTACCTGCACGAACGCCACTGATCAAAGTGCCTTAGAAAACATATTTGTTTATGTAAATGTGACCTATATTTATAAATTTTCGTGTACAATAACTCATTTTAATATCTCCACGAGTTTTCGAGAAATGTGAAATACACTATAAAAGACAAAAAACTTTAATCACCCTGTATCATAAAAACGAAGCATTTCCGGACCCATGTTTATATAAACTTTTTTTCATATTTTTAGATGTACAATCTGCCCCTTAATTTTCCTCACAACATCCTGTAACACCCTGTATATATAACTTGTTTTTAATTTACTATATTTCTTAAATATGATATCTAATTTTTTGTTTTTAAATACAATGAAATACTAATTAATTTGTATTAGATTAACCAACATTTACAAAGAATAGATTAAACGATATACAAATAAGTTTCTTTAAATTTATTAAAAAAATAAGAAATTACTACTTTTAATACCCATTGATAATTTAGGAAGAAGGTAACCGTTATTAAAGGTGAATATTGGAAAAAAACTTATCTAATCATATGCTGTAAGCGACTTGGTTTTTACTAAAATTCCTAATATTTTTTTAAGTAGCCACTTTTTAAACCTCTTTAAATTAGTAACCTATAAATTCGTTATTTAAAAAAAAAAATATATTTGACATTTGTTTAACCTGGTACAATTATTATTTTTGGTGGATAATTAAAAAGGTATACACAACTTATTTTTTTTTAAATATAATGCTTTGGTTATAATAAAAAATATTTAAAATAAACCAATAAAAAACGGATCAAACACGTATGTTACAAATATTGATATGCACACTTTAAATTTTAATATAATGGGTAAATAATACATTAAATATTTTCAAATTTTTAGCCCTTTGGTATTTAACCGTTTAAAAGTTGTTTAAATTAGGCTTAGTCAACAAATCACATTTATAATTTTATTATCATTCAATTTTTTTTTTTTTTTTATAATTTAGACATCATCTCTGATGTTGACTTTATGTTGACAACTTCGGTACTGGTCCCAAGGTATAGCGACTGAGTGTGCTCAACCCTATTGACGTCTTTGAACTAGCAGTTCGCCTGAAACAGAAAATAGAAAAAAAAAAAAAAAAAAAAAATTTAAAACACTATTCTACATAGTGATGAGCAAAGCAAGACCAAGACCAAGACCGGGCTAGTCTTGGTCTTGGTCTTGCAAGCCCAAAGAAGGTCTTGGTCTTGGTCTTGCTGCAAGAGTCTTGCTGGTCTTGCTTTTTTCGGTAGTAATAATTTAAATTAAGCAATCTTAAATAAAATATATATTTTTTTAATACTTACAAATTAATAAAGACGGAGACTATATTTTTTGCTTTAAAATTTTAAAATATACCAATTTTAACCTTACATGTACATTTAAATTATTTATTTGATTAAAAATGATATTTTAATGTAGGGGATTATTTATTTATAGCGCTTCATTTTAGTGATAGGAAATATTTAAATTTTCTTTGAAGAAGTATATAAAATTACAATACTGAGTACTCTGAGGGCAGAAAAAAACTTTTAATTTCAACCAGATGTGAAATTTCCATGAAAATGATTCTGATACGTAAACATTGGTTTCTAATTAAAAAAAAAGGTATTTAGAAAGCTTTTCAGTTCAAATAAACTTTTTATGTTCAAATTAGTCAAACAATTGCCGTACAAAGTTTGTACAAATACTTTATAAACATTCTGCACATACAAGGTGGCTCGATAGTGCGACAAAGATCAATATATCCGAAACCGTTCATAATGGTAGAAAACTGAATATACAAAAATTATAGAAAAAAGCGCGTAAAATGTAAAATTATTTTCTATTTCAGAATTTTCCAAAAAATCCACTACCACTCAAGAAAAATTCCTTATTTTCAGCTTTTAACCTAAAATAGAAAAATTTTAGCAAAAAAATTATTTAAAAAAATCGCTTCCCTGTATATTATGCTGGAAATTCTTGAACTGTCATATAGGTACAATGTCGACGAAGATGGTTTTTTATATATCATTTTCGGTTTTGACAAAAATGACGTCATCATTATACTCTTGGCATTGTTTTGACTTTTCCGTCTAAACCGGAAGTGAAATTTAAAATCCATTTATATAAAAAGTATTCCTATATAAAATGACAAATATATTTTTTATTAAATCATCACTTTTACATTTATATCTTAGTTTAAAGGAGCAATCCTGGCAAAACTGCGCTAATACCCTTCACTAGACGAAGGAAGCTGGATGATTTAATATCTCCTCACTTCTTCGGTACCACACTCGGCTATGTCCAGGAGGTAAAGTATCTTGGATTAACTCTGGACTCTAAGCTAACCTGGAATCCACATATGCAGAATGTGATTAATAAGGGCAAAATGGCTCTAATGGCTACCAAAAGAGCTGTGGGGAAGAATTGGGGATTTCAGCCGCGCATAGTGCACTGGTTGTACACGGCTGTGGTAAGACCCATGATAACCTACGGTTCAACTATCTGGTGGCTAAAAATAGAACAGAGAAAGCAGAGCTGGAGTTATCCAAACTCCAGCACTAGCATGTCTCTGTATAACGGGAGCTATTAGAAGCACTCCAACTGCAGCCATGGAAACCCTACTAAGCCTCCCTCTTGGTATAATTATTAAGGCGGAGGCGAGGATTGGGGCATACAGGCTGAAATGCAACGGCAACTGGTGCTCTGGGCCTGGCCTAGGACACGCCAGAATAACGAGCAGTATCACAAACTCAATATTTGAGATGAGCAGTGATACAATGCCAAAACGGATAAATACACACAGACCATACAAAACCCAGCTTACCTGGGGCGGTAGTGAGCGATCTCCTGGTCAGTCTCGAAATTTGGTTTGGTATACCGATGGATCCAAGACTGACAATGGAGCCGGCGCAGGAATGACATGGTATAACCCCTAGGTTTAATGCTTATGCTTCCTGGGGAAATATGCGACTGTTTTCCAGGCGGAAATATATGCCATTGAACTTTGTCTGCGAGAGAACTTGAGGAGGAGATATAAGGGCAGGGACATTACTATCTTCTCTGATAGTCAAGCGGCCATAAAAGCTTTGGCATCTCAACAAGTCAACTCAAGGTTGGTTTGGAACTGTCTGCAATGCCTCCTAAACCTGGCTAACCACAACAAAGTTGGGTGCCAGGACACAGGGGAATACAGGGCAATGAAAATGCAGACTCCCTGGCCAGGCGAGGCTCCGCAGCAATGTTTGTGGGTCCTGAACCTGTTTTTGGAATACCAAAAGCCTCGGTTCGTGGCTACATGACTCGGTGGATTCAAACACAACATCAGTCATACTGGAACCACATTCCAAGGCAAAATCACACTAAATCAATGTTGGAATCACCATCGAAAGCATTGACAAGTGAACTACCAAAACTAAATAGGAATCAGATTAGAATAGTGACAGGATTAATAACCGGACACTGTACCCTAAGAAAACATTTGCACACTATGGGCATCTATAGAGAAGAACCCATTTGCAGACTATGTGACGAAGAGGAAGAGACAGCCTCTCACATCATATATGAGTGCCTTGCACTTACATATTGGAGAACAAATCAAAACCTCATGGTGGACACTAACCACCAGGAGGCTGGAGACCAGAAAAGAACAGTAAAAGGGCTACTACACCTGTCTAAGGTGTCAAACCTTTTTAACTGAAACAAATACACAAGAGATACAACAAGCCCTGTAGGCTGCAGTGTCGAGGCGGACAAAACCTCAACTTGTGTATTTAGATTATCAATCAATCAATCAATCAATCGCAATCTAATGATGCCACTTCTTACAGTGTGGCACAAACATAATGTTTTCCTGGATTTTGGAAATTTTTGATTCAGTAAGTGGCATCACTAGATACCAAATTTTAAAAAAAAGAAAAACATTAGGAATAGGTAAGTAATTTTCAGCTTTTTATAACTTTTGTACTCTTAGTTTTTCTCTGTCGTAAACGGTTTTGGAGATATCGAGCTTGTCGGACCATTGAGTCACAATCTTATTATTTTTGAAACATGTTACTGAATCTACTAGTTATCGTTTCTAGATAAGTTTATTAAAAACGAAGTGATCGATTTAATTATTCTTTTATTAAAAAACCTCTTACTCATAAAATAATTGCCTTTTAGGCAGGTTTCGACACATTTTTTGTCATGTCTGTATGAAATACCTCTGTATATTGAATATAAAAATTGAATATTATAATTTAAGAAAAAAGTCACAAAAGTGCAAGAGTCTTGCACGTCGGTCTTGGTCTTGCGTAGTCTTGCAACCCTCGGTCTTGGTCTTGCATAACCCGGTCTTGGTCTTGGTCTTGCGAGCGAGAAGGCGGTCTTGGTCTTGGTCTCGGTCTTGGTCTTGCTGCAAGACCAAGACCGCAAGACCAAGACCGGTCTCGCTCATCACTAATTCGGTGGTAAGTCTGCCACCGTTATTAAGCTTAACTTAAATAAAAAATAAAAATTAAATTAAAATTAAATTTGTAAAAATTTTGCTATAAAACTTAGGAGGCTCTAAACACTTTTTTATTATTTATGACGTTTTGTCATTGATAATAAAAATTAATAATAAAAAAGTGCTTAGAACCTCCTAAAATTTAGAGCAAAATTTTTAGAAGTTTCATTTTAAATTTATCTTTATTTTTCATTTAAGTTAATCTTAAATCGAATTAAACTTGGTAACGGTAGCAGACTTGCCACCGAAACGTAGATAAGTGTTTTGAATTTTTCTCGTTTCTAGGGGGCTTTTTTTTCTGTTTCAGGCCTTCTGCCAGTTCATAGGGCTGAGCGCACTTAGTCGCTATACCCCGGGACCAGGATCGAAGTGGTCCCATTCTCTAGAAACTTTTTAGGTGTGTGAACCCAACATAAATCTGCCAAACTGAAAGATTTTGATTTAATTATAACCTAATTGCGCTACTGTTGGTGGGACTTTTGTACCTTATCGGTACATTTTTTGCAAAGAAATATCGAGGAAACTGCTTATAACCATTTTTTTTTTAAATTCATAACTCTAAACTTTTTAAATATGGAAAGATGCTTTTTGGGAAAATGGTTGTTTATAGCTGATATTATAATTAAACGGGCTTAAAGCGAACGCTCTCCCACAAGAAGTTTTTTTAAAAATAGCAGTATATTTGTACGAGTTATATTTTGTACAACTTAGCAATTTGAATTAGGTAAATGATTATTAGTCTTATAATTCCATTTTACATATCATATCTATGATTTTCAAATGGATTTGGTGAAAAAGTGTGAAAAACAGCACCGAACGTTGCGCTGAACGCGCGATGTAACTCTGGGGGCAGACTAGGGAGGGTCAAAGCTAGCGAGGAGATATGTTAAGTAACATGCTGTACGTTTTTTCTCGTCTTTCTTCGTCATTTCTAGTATGTTTAGAAATATTCAAACTTTTATCCTGTTTTAAAATAAATCCAAACAGTGAAGCCAGAAAAAAAGTACTCCCTACACGCAACCGCTAGCGATGCATACGTGTGATCGGGAGAACGAAAGGAGCCGAGCGATGCCGAAGTATCCCCCCGGATTAAGGGATATTTTCTAATACCATGCGACGATGAGACGACAAGGCTTGCCTATGTCCGTGGTAGGAGAAAACTTCTTCTTAATCAGGAGGGAGACTTCGGCATGGATCTGCTTTTTTCGTGTTTTGATTAGGAGGGAGTACTTTTTTCTCATAATCTGGCTGCACTGCATCCAAAAGCTACCAAGCGACTTTACATTTTTTAATTTGATTGAAAGTGCTTGCCTTAATATCTGTCGAAAGACACAAGTCAATTTTAAATTTTCAGAGAGAGACTTTTTACTTTTATCAAAGATAATACTACTACGGATAAGATGAACCATTCAATGCTATATTTTTGATACCCTTAAGGGACTTTAAACGCGGCCGATGTCCATCGAGAGATTTTCGCGCTATCCTTGAACGAAAGTTAAACAGTGTTGCCGGCAGGTCTTTACTATTGGCGTGATGAAACGCGATTTAGAAAACACAATCCGTTTAGCCGCCCGCTTTCGCATACTTCAATCGAATAAGCGACAGACATTGGCAATGTCGCACGGTTTGTTTCGCTGGGGCAGGGGTTACCGATTTAAAATTTTATTCGCATTTACGGAAGCATTGATATCTTCTAACTGATTAAAAACGCCCCATTTAAATGAACCATCTATTCGTAGTAGTATTATCTTTGCTTTTATTAATAGCAATTTTTTGTTTTTAATTTAGCATAGAAGATGTTTATAGGAATATTTTCTTAAATGCGTGTTGAAGTTGAAGTAATTTATTGACTTTTTAAACTCTTTTGATAAACTTAGGAATGGCTTTATTTTTGATGAATGTGTTACTATTCTTCATTTAAATTTATCTATATCACAATTTAACAATAAAAGTTATTTTAAATGCTAATACTACAAATATAAAATATAAAAATACTCATATACAAAAATATTACTTTACAAAAATAGTCACTACTAATAAATAAATAACCTAAACTATATTCTTTGGCAAAAATATACTATTTAATTAAGTTATAAGGCACACAATAAAAAAAAAGTTATAATTCTTGGTTAATATTTAAAATTTTCACAGCTAACGAATAAACCAGTTCTTACCACATTTATAGTCCAAGAGCCCATAACACATGTATCATAAAGTGTTTAATTCAGGTAGAAACTTTACATAGCTGTCTAGATAGAATAGTGATTTACTGATTGCCTGACTTACCTGGGTAATACAGTTATAATCAGGACCGTATCAAGGTCTGGCCGCGCCCTTGGCGGGAATTAAGATTTGCGCCCCCCTCCCCCCACCCACCGAGAGATTTGGGGAGAATGAAATACCCTCCAATGAAAACGGGGTTTCCGGGGGTTTTTCTCCGGAAATTTTACAAAATAAAGTGCAAACTTGTAGGTTTAAAGTTTTTTAAACCGAGAATTTCGTTTCATTAAAATACCAATTTTGTGGTGAAATTTGTGTCAAATTCTATATTTTCTCTATATTTTTATTTTCATTATATGAAAATATTAGCCTACTATTTCAAAAAGGCATTATTTACATAAAACAACTGTTTGTATCTGATTAAAAGAATGAAAATTTACTATACATTTGCGAATGATTATATTTAGAATACATTTTCTCAACACTAAAATCGTAGTTACAAAAATGCTGTGCATAGTAGGCCTACTAAAACTTAACTTTTGTACATTAATAAATTAAAAAATATGAAACAAAAAAAACTAGTGCTGACCCCAATTTATAAAATACCAATTTATCCGCAGCTTAAATATTAAGAAAAATGCAAAAAGTTACATTCTCGCTGTAGGTATCAGGATAAATTGATATTTTATTAATAATTCATACATTTATTCAGTCTTAATATGTTAAAAATAATTAAAATAAGTATCTAAGTTAAAAAAAAATTATAAAATTGTTCTCTTGTAATTTATTTATTTGATTAATGTTGTCAATAAATAATAATGATAATATGATTACGATACTGACAATTAGTTCAAAAAAAATCATAGCCGATTCTTTCGCCCCCCAGAAGTTGCGCCCCTTGGGGCGCCCATCTCGCCACCGCCTAAATACGGCCCTGGTTATAATATATATATATATATATATATATATATATATATATATATATATATATATATATATATATATATATATATATATATATATATATATATATATATATATATATATATATATATATATATATATATATATATATATATATATATATATATTATATATATATATATATATATATATATATATAAAAAGAGAGGAAGGGTAGTCGTGACTGACTAGTTAAAGAAAAAAATCTGAAACCAGAGTAGTGGAAATGCAGTCAATTGAAAAAACTAAGTTAAAGTCAATGTAGTTTAAGGAGGAATGTGAATAAAGTTTTGTTCTTCATTGGTATTAAACCTGTTTTATGTTTTCAACTCACATATGGTAAGAACTTTGTAAAAGGAGAATTATTTTTGTTGGTTTCACTAACAAGAATCATTTTTTTTTTTTATTTTTAGATTGTCCTGCTGATGGGAAAAGTTTTTCCGAAAGCTCGACTTTTTCAATAAAGAGTTAATTACTTAAAGTGACCTTTCAATTGACTGATTTCCACTACTCTGGTTTCA
Source organism: Listronotus oregonensis (assembly GCA_019359885.1). Taxonomy (NCBI): domain Eukaryota; kingdom Metazoa; phylum Arthropoda; class Insecta; order Coleoptera; family Curculionidae; genus Listronotus; species Listronotus oregonensis. The sequence continues at coordinate 66,685 of JAHBCN010003863.1, forward strand.
GATTTTTTTTTTTATATATATATATATATATATATATATATATATATATATATATATATATATATATATATATATATATATATATATATATATATATATATATATATATATATATATATATATATATATATATATATATATATATATTATATATATATATATATATATTATATTTTCAGAAAGAAAGCTTTTTACCTTGGAACGATAGAGCACTATCCCAGTTCCTGAGTACGGTCGTAGGCAGATCACGTACTCCGGACTTTCTTATACCTCTTAATTACCCGATTAAAAACCGCGTCGCGATAATTATCTTATATCTCCAACTTCTTCAGAAAAGGAAATTCCGTCAAATACCAACTGGCTTTTGGAACGGAATGGCCAATTGACAAGTACTAATCCCCTTTTTCACCTAGTATGTGTTTCGTCTAGGGTATATTATAGGCAATTAGTAGGCGCACCAATCAGCACTGTGGTATAACTTCGGTCGTTAAGGCTGAGAGACTCTCGGTATGAATATCTTCTCGAATCTCTTCAGAATCTCTTGACTTTGACTTAAATCGCGGTCTTTTTATTCATTCTAGCAATTATTAACTGCGTAGAAAACCTTTCCAGCCAATCACGGGCCGTTATTTCCACCCTGAATCACGATTCCCGAAAGGCCTTCTACCAATCGCAAATTTAGATATTTTTTAGTCGCGACCCTTAATTTCTAAATAAATCGCGAACCCATTTATTTTATTTAGCTTTTTATATCTTAAAATAGGCATTTATTAAATCCCTAACCAATTAAACCAATCCCAAGAAAATCCCTTGATTAATTTTGATTTCCCGGCGGTTTTTCTGCGAAGGAGGGCATTTTTCGGGACTTTTTTCCCGTTAATTATTTAATAAAAACTTTACTTTAAACCCTAGAATAACAAACACTATCTTAAAATGTACGGGTTTCATAGGGCTATAATATAAAGAAAAGTGATTCAAAATAAATTCAATAGTTTTCCCAAAATCAGTGATTTTCCAAAATAAACCTAGACGTTTTCACCACTCAAAATTGGACGTGCTGAGAAATTCTTGGCTAGCGAATGATTCATGGACAGGCCCCCTTAAGAGTCATGCAAACCGCCAAGTTATCAAATGATAGATTATATTTAGCTAAGAAATATTAAAAATAAGTTAATTATTTTTGGTTTTTATATTTTATAAGAGGGCTGGTTATGTTTAGAGCTTATTGGGGTTTAAAAAAGTAAATTTAGAGCTTGTAAAAAGTGGTTTTTGCAACATATTATGCTTAAGAATAATATTTGTCATTAAGTTTATTAATAAGTAGATACTACAGGAATATTTTTAATTTTTTAGGTTTGAAAGTACATAGCCGAATGTTAAAGTTATAATTTACTGCTAAATTATCATTTGTTAAATGTGGTTAGTGAACGTATAAAAAACATAACAGACCAGCGCCGGATTTAGACTTTGGCGGCCCATAGGCAGAACATGTGGTGGAGGCCCTCAAATCGTTTGTGGGTAACTGTTAACAGTTTCTATTAAGGTCAAGTTAAAAAAGAGAGCTGAATAAGTTAGCTAACATAAAATTTATTCAAAATTAAACTAGAGGTACCTACAAGCTAAATTATTTTTCGTCTGATTTTCACATTAATAAACGTATCGATAATATCGTCGAAGTCTATTTCCCTTAAAACATCACTCTCTGAACTAAGGAGAGCCAAAATATTTAATCTATCCTCGGTCATGGAACTTCGGAGTTTATTTTTTATAAGCTTCAGTTTTGAAAAAGATCTTTCAGCCGTATAATTTGTACGGTTAATAATAATAATAATAATAATGAAGTGAATAAAACTATGAATAACAATATATCGATATTAATACATTGTTATTAATAAAATTAATTAATAATAAATTATTAAGAATAAATTCTTAGGAATGTTTGCTAAATATTTATCAAATAATAACAAACCAGGTAAATTATACATTATTTATTATAAAATCATCCTTCTTTCATAAGGTAATTTTTTTAAATTCGTTTATCACAATACTTATATCAATATTTGCGGCTAATTCCTGTTCCACAAATGGAACCAGGAGATTTTCTAAACGTTCTTTGCGCATTGTGGATCTTAATTTTGATTTTACCATACTAATTTTCGAGAAGGTGGGTTCGCGTGTAATTTTTTAATCGAACCATATCAAATAATAATTTTCATATTTTAAATACAGTAATCTTTTTCAGACTAGTGGGGGTGCCACGGCAGCCACGGCAAACACGGCAGCCACGGCAGCCAGGGCAGCCAGGGCAGCCACGGCAGCCACGGCAGCCACGGCAGCCACGGCAGCCACTCCAGCCACGCCAGCCACGCCAGCCACGCCAGCCACGCCAGCCACGCCAGCCACGCCAGCCACGCCAGCCACGCCAGCCACGGCAGCCAGGGCAGCCAGGGCAGCCACGGCACCCACGGCACCACGGCACCACTGCCCACGGCACCCACGGCACCCACGGCACCCACTGCACCCACGGCACCCACGGCACCCACGGCACCCACGGCACCCACGGCACCCACGGCACCCACGGCACCCACGGCACCCACGGCACCCACGGCACCCACGGCACCCACGGCGCCCACGGCCCCACGGCGCCCACGGCACCCACGGCACCCACGGCACCCACGGCACCCACGGCACCCACGGCACCCACGGCACCCACGGCACCCACGGCACCCACGGCACCCACGGCACCCACGGCACCCACGGCACCCACGGCACCCACGGCACCCACGGCACGCCCTGTGCGCACGCCTATGACCATTATTGTTATATAAATTCTCAGAATTACCTCAACGTTGGGAAAGCTCTCTTTAACATTGTTTTTACACATCAATTCATACATCCATCTCTCATAGCTAATCTCTTCTCTTTTCTTATGTTCATACTGAACTATAACTAGTTTGAAATGTACGAATGCGTTGCCAAGAGTATCATCTACGTCATCACCAAGTTTTGGCTGGCAGATAAAATTTCTTGATCAGAAATAGTTTTTAAAGTTTTCAAAAATTAAAATCGTGCATTTAGAAGTGAGTACGTATCCATTTACACTTATTGTGTTGACGTTTGATGCTCAACTGTTTATATTTATACAAAAAAACAGTTTATTCATGTCGAGCGAGGTGCATACATTCAAATTGGTGATAAAAAACATAGAGGCAAGCTGTATTTAAACGTTATACCATTTATTATGAAATACGTATAAGAAAAATATAAGTGGGCATATAGTAGCTGAATAAAAATATACAGATCGTACTGTAGTATTTATTATTATATTTGTTTC